>JAVJIF010006910.1:0-102937 GCA_038442645.1 Agave tequilana
ATAGCCAGTAATGAAGAGAAACAAGTAACTTAGTTATCAGATAGTAGTATAGACAGCCTTAATAGTCAGATCAGATGTAAAAATCTAATTTTTGAGCAGTAAACAGAGCATATCTCATCAGAGAAGTCTCATAGAGCATCAAAGAAGCCAGATCAGATGTAAAGATCTTAGAGATGTTGGAGAAGTTGTTGCACTTCCTTGGAGATATGGAGGTGTTGCAGCACTATTGGAGATTGGGCCGGCAATCTTTGGAGACTTGGAGAAGATGGTTGAGGAGAGAGAGGAAAAGATTTTAGGGTTGGGGTTTTCCTTACTCTGATACCATGTAGAGAAATAGAAAAACCCTAATAAGAAATTGATTTATAATAAATGAGAGACAATACTATATATAACAAAAGTGATGGGTATGAGTCTATTGGGTAGAAGCCCAGTAGCTCAATAACCAATAGCCTAATAACTATTCTAACAAGATGATTAGTGCAAGATTGGTTACATTTATGAAGGGCAATGGGGATATCAAGGTCAGAGGGAGATGCTGATGGTTGAGGAGGAGGACCATCTTCAGGAGAGGGATCGGCTGGAGCTGGCTCAGAGGCAGGAACCTTTTGACGATGAGTGTATACGTATCTGAAAGTCCGAACTGATTTTATGCAGGTGGCTCCGAAGTGTCTACCAGTGGCACTGGCGAAGACATCAAGAACTGATGCAGGCAATAATGCAGGCAATAGCACATACAGTGGAAGAAGAATAGTTTTAGAGGTAATGACAAGATACTATGGGGAAAATATGGAATAGACTCGAAGAACGTGACATCTGCAGGCACAAGATATTTCGTTGTGGAGGGATTATAATATTGGTGTCCCTTTGAGTTCTAGAATCCCCAACAAAATCGCACTTGATGGATCGAGGAGAAAGTTTATCTAATCCAGGAGTTAAGTCCTGAACAAAAGAAGTACGGCCAAAAATACGCAGATTCATGGAGAAGACACTCTTGTTAAGATAGAGGTAAGAAAGAGGAATTTTACCATCAAGGACTGAGGAGGGCATTCTATTACTTAGATGACTGGCACTTAACACGGCATCAGACCACAAGTATTTAGGAACACTCATATATATCATCATGACCCTAGCGATATCCCGAACTTGTCTTATGTTTGCGTTCAACAACTCTGTTTTGTTGGGATGTATGAGAACAGGATGTTTCATGAATAATTCTATTTTGGAACAGAAGGTAGACACATCATTTTTTACTACAAGGTATTTTCAGTATGAAGTATACGAATGGAAATAGAAAACTGATTTTTTTTCTCATTAGAGAATATCTCAATAACCTTAGGTACTTCTGACTTATCTTTTAGTAAGTATAGCCAAGTCATGCGAGAGAAGTCATCAACAAAAAGCAGAAAATATCTAAAACTTTTAATGAAAGGCACACGACTAGGACTCTAGACATCCGAGTGGACTAACTCAAACAAAAGCTATTGTGATTATTGACTCGACTCTGATAGGTAGCACGATGTTTCTTACCTAACTTACACGACTCACAACTTAAAGTGGAAACAGAAGACGTAATAGGAACTACAGACCGAAGCTTTTGCACCGACGGTAACCTAAGCGCCAGTGTCAGAGTAGAACTTGATCAGGCTGACCTGCAACTAAGTCAGTAGGGGTCACTCGTCCTCCTCTCTCATGCCCCAAACCAATCCTCCTCCCAGTCGACATGTCCTGAAACACGCAAGAGAAGGGTAAAAAATTATCTTGCAGTTATTATGTTTGGTAAACTGACTAATGAAAATAGGGTCACAGGGAATTTGGAAACATATAGTACATCAGTAAAAGTTAAGGATGGAGTAGCTTGAACTACCTTATTGTCTAATACAGGTGACGGGGTACCATTAGCAATATTGACTGGAGGAAATTTATTGGAAAGGTTTAATGAAATAAATTTATGTTTAATACCTGTCATGTGGGGTGAGGCTTCTGAATCTAATTTGCAAGGCTTTTGAGGAGAGGTATTATACGCACTCATACCTGAAGAAGATGCATGAGTCACGGACTGATTGTTCTGAGAGAACTCGAACTGACGTAATCTATCATACTCATGTGTAGAACTACAGTGGGAGATTCAACTGTACCAGAATGAGTCGCTGCGGAGACAAAACATAGGTGTTACACCAGAGGGAGTAGTATCAGTATTTAAATAGTTGTGCCCATTCAGGCTCTCAAATTTCTCCCAATACCTTCAGAGATGTAGTTAGTCCTTTCACAATGTTTACATAGTTTGGGCCCCTTATCACTAACAGACTAACAGTTAGTCTAGCACCAGAGGAACCATGACCTCCTTCAAATGAGCCACGTCCTCTTACAAAATCACGTCCACGATCATGACCACGACCACGACCTCTGCCACGTCTAGAGGCCATGGCGGACTACTCAATCGATGGTGCAGTTGTCACATCAGCTCCAGTAGAAATGCGTATAACTCTGGAGACGTTGGCAGTTAAAGTAGGAATATTATCTCCTCCTAGTATTTGACCCCGCATCTGGGATCGAAGAGATGGACTCAAGGCAGACAAGAACTTTGGCATTGCGAGATCTTGACGATACCCTTGCAGTGTCGCGACATCTGTGACGACAGGCTGATGCATCTCTAATTCATCAATCAGACTCTTGAGTTCTTCATAAAACTCGGGGATAGATTTATCTTCCTGCTTGAGTTCAAACAGACGCTTATTGATCTCAAAGACCCTTGAAAGATTCTTTTCATTCTCATACATCACCTTCAAGGTATCGCACATCTTCTTAGCAGTGGTCATGAACATGACACTCCTACTAATCTTCACTTCCAGACTGTTTAGAAGCCATGTCATCACACAATAGTCACCAGATAACTACGTTGCATAAGTGAGATCAGTTGCAGCCGGCGGAGGCTGAAGAAGATCAGCCAGCTTATTTTGAGCACCAATAAATATGCGAAAAACTTGTGCCTATAACAAGCAGTTGAGTCATTCAACTTTACGGTAGTCCCCAAAACAGTCTTGAGTACAAAAGTCTCGACAATCGGAGAGGAGAGCAGAGTGGAGGAAGAACTCGTATCATCCGATATCTCGCCAATCAAAGAAATACTAATTTAGTTACCATAATGATGCAAAGACAGTCACATCAGAGTCACAAAAGAAGATCAAACCATAAACATCACCGGAGAGCACGGTTGATGTATCATGAAGCAGCAAGGCTTAGAAATAGCCTGGGAAGGCTTGGCAGAGCCCGATCTAGTCCGTGAAGGACTCGAGAGGCAGCTACAAGCTTGACAAAGTCTATGAAGACTAAAAAAAAATAGCCAGGGAAGGCTAGGCAGCTACTAGATCCAGCATCAACAACAAATAAAAAACAAAATTGAAATCTTCAGCAGTAAAAAACAACTCAACAACACCTCAGGGCAGTAGTCAAGAGACACTGGAAGCCTCGCAAATCATCAGCAAGGCTCAGAGATGCCTCTGTTAGGAGCAGGAGCCTCTGTTAGGCATTGTTGAGCAAGGCGCAGTTGAGCCAGGCGCTGTTGATCCTAGAAAGGTGCTGTTGAGCCTAGAAAGGATCTGTTGATCCTTGGACAAGGCTCTGTTGAGCCTAGACAGGCCTTGGGGGAGGTCTGATTGGCCTTGAGGGAGGTGCGGCAGCCCTTCCAGGGGGGGCGACTTGGACGAGAAGGGAAAAAAGAAAGAAGAGGAAGAAAAAGAGGCGGCTAGGGTTTTGGATACTCTGATACCATGTAGAGAAACAAAACCCTAGAAAGCATACTTTATTAGAGAGATCATCTCTATGTACAGGGAATACAATATTGGGTTATGGGTAATGTAAACCCAATAACTCAGTTAACTTGTTATCTAATCTAACAATCATTTTCATTATGAGAAAGATCGTCAGCTACTACAAATTCCTCACTACTATCATGTTGTTCATTAACTAAATCTTCACTTGAACCTTGTGGTTCTTTTACAATAAACTTATCAAGAGCTCCCTTTTGAGATTGGGTTAATTGTTCAATTCTTCTTTTCTTTTTACGCTTATCATATCCAGATTGACATTTTTCTAAAAAAAACATATTTTATCATAGCAGAATTTAGAATTATGAAGCAAGTCAGAGCAATAGAACCTGGAAGAAGCACTTTGTGAGAATGTGTGATTGGCCTAAATACTCCATTTTAATCTGAAAAATAGAGACAAAATCAAGAATTATTCCTCTATTTTTCTAGCAAATATAATCTGAATATGATCCAAATATGATCCAAAGTTGAATGACACAGTATTCCCCAAATATGATCCAAAGTTTTATTTGTGCATCTGTTACTATAGTCTATATATACAACTCTATAAGGTAGCTATCCACAGAAACGGATAAGCCTATATCCCTAAAATTGCATATATTATGATACAAGTAAGGGGGGAAACCAGATAATTTTCAAGAAAAAATGGGTACTTTTCCTGTAATTAAAATGAAATGTGAATTTTAGTAATCTTTTTTCTTAATCGGTCAAGAGGAAGAACAGAAAACTTAAATGCACACACAAAAAAGTTTGCATGTAAGTATATCAGTGAAAGTTTAGGTGAAAAACTCTTTTAAAAATTTATATTTATGATAAGAACCTGAAAACATCAACAGTCTTTCTAAGTGCAATGTGGTATGAATCATGACGCCTTCCACTTAATTAAAAAGGGAATTAGGGGGAAAAGAAAATCAAGCATTTCCCAAAAAATTTTGTTGAAATTAAGGCTTATTGCATTACGAATAAGAGCAAGGAAATGCATATAAAATGTTGCAAACTGAGAAAACCGATCACATATTGACATGCACAAATAGCAACAGAACTGACACTATTTACAAGTAAAGTGATGCTAATTGTAACATTATTTTGTCATGAAAAATCATTTTCAAATGACGAAGGAGCATCTTTAAATGACAATCTCCATAATTTGCAACTTTTTTGGCTAACACCATCTAATGTATAATAATATTAATTATAATCATTATCTCAACATTTAAGTTTCTTGAGCTTAGATCGACTAGTCAGAGAAGTTGCTAATACTTCCTCCAAATGAACACCAAAATTATTCTACAAACATACAAGCTGAGATGAATGCAAGCACTTCACGGTCAGTAAGTACTTCAGAATTACAAAACTTGAGGATAACAAATCAAAACAATGGAAATTTGCTCCATTAAAATGAGATATTTGAACCTTGGAGAATGAAGCGTTAGGGATCGATTCGGCCTGGATCTTAGAAGTGGTGAGGCGGTGAGCCAACCTTTGCTCACGCAAGCCGCTGCGCTGGCTGAGGATGACGTTAGAACGAGGGGAGAGTGAGGGAAACAAAGAGAAATTGGGGGGAGGGAGGGAGAGGGGAGAGATGTAGAAAGAAGGATCTGATTATAACGTATATCTTGTGTTATTTTCCATTTTCAAGCTATTAATTCTCTCTTTTTTCAAAGTTTAGATTTAAAAGGGAAGATGAAAAGCTCTCATAAAGTCCAAAGAGAAATGAAAAGCTAAGCTCACACAAAGTCCAAAGAGAAATGAAAAGCTCAGCTCTCACAAAGTCCAAAGACCAGGTCCGCATATACTTTAAAAAGAAAAAAAAAAAGAAATAAATGTACACCACTCCTGGGTTCGAACTCAGAGCCTCAACGCCCAGTCCAAGTGCTCAAACCATTGTGCCACATTAGCATTCAATTATAAAAGCAATGAGTTTAATTATTTACATTAAACAAAAACACTTCTCCTTCTAAATGCATGGTATCATAGGGGGACCTCTCTCAGGTTGCTCCTGCTGAGAGTCGGGCCCGAGGCTAAAACACAACATTAATTGGTCTTGTGGCTTGTATATCTCTGAACTGTATTTAGAGAAGTTGAATGGACTTCTCTTGTTACAGGGGAAAGTTGCAATACCTTATTTGTTGTCAACAATTGCGAAGATAAAATATTCTACCTACATAATTATAAGAGGAACTTGAACATTTAGTTAATATCTCTATTGATTTAAGTATTAACACGTGAATATCTAAATATACATGTAATGTTTTGTTTTCCTCTTGTATTTTCTAGGGATCCATATTCCCTCTTAACATCTCATTTCAGTTGTACTTATTTTTTAGACACTGTTCTCCGACTCCCGTAAAGCATTCCTGACCAATGTTTTAAAAAACCCGTTATGTAACTCGTTATAACCCGTTATAGAGCATAACAACACCTATCTGTTATATAACACTCGCAAAAAACACAGTTCCCAATAACGAGCGTTTTTTGGAGCGTTACGAACGTTACATTATGAAAATAACATAACGTTCGTAACTCACGTTATTTACACAAATTGCAAATATATAAACCAGCGAAGCGATTTCTCTCAAGACCAAATCTACGTGAAACCCTAAATTGGTGACGATGAGCGAAGCATAGAAGCACCCAATTTCCTCCTCTCTCTACAGTTGACGACGACGACGGTGACTCTCGTGTGATTCCTCCTCTCTATAGTTCCTCTTCAATTTCATTTCTCTCTCATCAGCGAGCATTGAAGCACCCCAGTTCCCCTCTCGTTGATCTCTCTTCAATTGAAGAGGACTTGTCATTGGATGATTGTAATGCTCCAAAAATAAAAAACACACAACTCTTCAATTGACGAGGAACTCGTCGTCGATCTCTCTTCAATTGACGAGGAACCACACGACATCGGAGCACCTTAGTTCATCGATGCTCGCTAAAATATTTGTGAGACTTGCTAAATATGTTATATATTGTTTTGCTTTTTTTTAGATATTTTAAAATTATTTTTCTATTTATATAACTTTTAAATATAGTATATATGTTTATTTTTATTAAATAAATATTAAATCGTGTAACCTACGTTATGCGTTACGTTATAACCTATGTTAACATAACAAAGGAAAAACGTTATTGTTACGTTATCGTTATTTTAAACATTGTTCCTGACCAAAGGTGTCTGTTATACAATAGCATCTCTTCTACTAGACCGGACTTGATTTTCGGTATAAATATAGATATAGATCCATATATATACTTTGACACATATTTTATATTTTGACTTCTCTTTCTCTTATTATTTTGGTACATCTTGAATTTACTTTAATCAATTTAAATTTGCCATACTTCTATTATGTTTGAATCGATATTATATCTCTCTATACCGGAAAACTGTCTACTAGAAGAGATACTATTGTATAAACGACACCTTGTACATATCCAATGTGGGACTATTTATTTTGGTGAAGAGTCAAAGCAAACCCCAAATAGTCACACATATTAGGTGTAGGTTAGTAAGGTGTCTACTAGTAATTTTTCCAAGGGGAGCAAGGTCTTAACTCTCTATTTCTCTATGTTTGTCTTTCAATCTATCTATCTATACATATGAGCGGTTTTCTCAATCAATAAAGTTGAAATTGGTTGTAAAATTAATTTTGAACCCCGAGCTTTACAATGCTTAAAATGTTTCTGTTTTGCTTGCAAAGAAAATTATGTCTTTTCCTTCTCTAGTGGCCCTTTTGATTTTATTCTCGCATCAGGAGTTTTGCTATAGAAGCAAAAGCATATTTTTCATTTTTCAGTTCTCCTGGACTCTTTCTTAATTTAGCTTAATTTTGGACTATTTTTGAGTATCATAAACTTTAACTGCATGCCGAATAAGGCAATTGCCCTTTTAGTGATTTGTGGCAAGCATCTCTCTTCATAGTTTCATCGCGTAGAATTTAGCACCAATTTAAAGGTTTGATGTCACATAGGTTGACAACTGGTCATGAAATTTTGTCACATCTGTTCGTGGAATCTTTTGCTCCAGACTCGACACTGTTTTGTTGGGAAAATTCATAGAGTGTGTCACTGTGGTGATCGGCTGATGTTGTTAGGATTATTGCATGAATACGTCGTGAAGGTAGTCGATTAATGTCGGACATGGCAGTTTCTTTTTCTGGATCTGTTTTGAGTCCGAGTTGGATTCATGTTTTCTTTATTCTGATTGATGGAGTTTGTTTAGGACTAGGAGAGTTCTATGGTCTATAAATAATCCCTTAGGGGTAGCCTTCAATGTATTCTTAGAGAATTCAATGAATTTGTAATTCCTAAGGGTGTAATTCATTTAGGTGGGAGATTCGTGAGAGAAACTTAGTCACAAGGGTTCGCTGTTCTTCACGACCATCAATGGCTTGTAATTTTCTCAGCGTGAGGTGTAAGTAATTTTTATTGTACTCACCAAAGTTTTAATAAAGTTTCTTCCCCTTCTCCCGTAAATGTACGCGTGATATATTTGATCGGTGGAATCACGTTATATTGTTTGTTGGTTTTCTATCTACTTTGGAATATCTTTTTCTTCTCTTCTTCACGTTGCCTTAGTAGATCTTGTGGTTCGTATCTGCTACGCCGCCCCAGTCGTGAGGGTGTCCTCCCTTGAAATTACAACAGATGTCCAATAAGGCAACTGTCGGATTTGTGGCAAGCATCTCTCGTGTTCATAGTTTCCTTGATAAGATAAATATAGAGGTTGATGTTATGTAGGTTGTCAACGGGTCATATAATTTGGCACATCTATTTATGGAGTCTTTTGCTCCACACTTAACCCTGTTTTGTGGGAAAAGCATAGATTGTGGTGATGGTGTTAGCAGAAGTACATTATTCTGAAACCCCCCCCCCCCCCCCAACAATGCCTGTTTGAATAATGCGTACAGCATTGACATTTGTTTGATACGAAAAAACATCGTGGTGGTGGTGGTGGTGTTAGCATAAGTGTTACCCTTTCCCGGTAATGTCCATGCTCTATTTTCTTCCAATAGGTCTAGTAAATAAGGTCTCTCGTGCCCCTTAATTGATTTTTCTCCTTGTTAGTCACCACGTTCAGTTTTTGCCGCCTTCTTCCTGTCTACCTTGCATTGGGACTTTTGACATTCTTGCAGCTTCTATGTTCTTGTAAGTTGATGAAGAGCTAGCGGCTCAGTTCAGCACTAAAGCCAATTATTACGCATGTTCATACTGCTTCAGTTTTCAGGGTTCATGTCTTCTGACAAATCATTATTGACATGTTTAAGTGCACTAATAAAAAAATAAAAAATAAAAAAGGGGGAAAAGAGGGGATGACATGCAATTTACACGCTTACATAGACTTGAAGCCTTTTTATTTTACTTTCTTCAAACGTATGCAGTATAACTTTCTTCCTTAGACCATGACTGTACATTGTGATCTTTTATCGTTACATTAATTATGAAACACTGCAGCTGCTAAGTTTAGCATATACAAATATTTGATTTTTATCATCTCTGGTTCAAGGTATGCTTGTATTTTCTCCATTTGGCATCAGCAAATGCAAGAACATTTGTTAATAATGTTATCTGTCATAGCATTTTCTTAATTGAGTTTATTGCCTTCTTTCAGGCCCCACCCAAATGAGTGCTCAGGCAGTGACTTGGATGGGGATATATATTTTGTGAGTTGGGACCCTGTACTTGTTCCACCTCGTGAAGTTCCACCTATGGATTACACCCAGCACCAACTGAAACTCTAGATCATGATGTCACAATTGAGGTAATACTCCATCTTCATCATATCTTGCCATATTTAGCTTATTATTGTTGATTCTTTCTGTAACTTCATTATATCTCTTAAGAAAGGAAATAGAGATTGAAATGGCAAAGAGCAACTATTGCATGATTGCCAGTTTATTGAAATGGGGTAAGACCACAGTACTTTGCCACCATAATCTTGAAACATACCCACAGTCAATTTTAGCTGATTATATTCACATTAATTTAAATATGTAAATAAATACAAACTGGCGAACCACCAACAACAAACAGATTGAAGTTGTCAAACAATCTCGTTGTGAATGGAACAACAAAGGACAACTAAGACAGGCCAGTAATGACGAATTTAAGGAAGGCAAGTCAACGATGATGGCAATGTGATTGGGATGGTTGGAAGCCAGATGGTGAAGTGGTGGGAGATGGCTACATGGTGATGATCAGTGATCTGATGTGGTCGAAGATGAACAGATGATGAGGAAGCAGGCAGTGAGTTTGACGAGAGATTGATGCTTGGTCTGTTAGTCAGTGGGAACACAGAGTTGAGAGCCAAAAGCTCTGATACCGAGTAGGTGGTTTCCCAAAACATGGAGAGGCTGAATTCAGCCCTCTTTATATGTGGAGTGTTTGTGGTTACAAAAGGAACCCTACATTCAGTGGCGGACACATGATGTTTTTCAATGTGGTCGTAAATGTAATAAAGCTATTTTGGCACGTGCATATTATTAAGTATTTGTCATTATATTTACAGTTTTTTTTCATAGTAAGAAAAATTACAACATTATATTTGTTATAGAGATCTATTTTACATTTTTATTTAAATTATGTATTCGAAAACATTTATAATTATCTATTCAATACAAGATATATCTAATTTCAAAACAAAAAAAAGAGAACATGTAATCGAATACAAGGAAAATAATATTCGATGAAAAATAAAGAAAACAGAAAAAAGGAAAGAAGAAAAATCTTTAAAAATGAAAAAAAAGAATAAGAAAAATAGAACAGAATCAAAATAAAGAAATGAAAAAAATGAAAGTATTAGAGTAGAAATATGATTCTTTGTTATAGTAGAAATAAGAATTTTCTTTTCTTTATTTTGGATTCTCTTACTCCAAGTAGGATATTGTTTATTCTCCTAGTGCTGTTAGGACATGCATTTCTTTTCTATAAATAAATGACCACACCCTAATTGAGAGCATATGATCTTCTCTTCATCTACTTCATTTCAACATGGTATGAGAGCAAAATTTTAATCTTAGCTTCATCTTAAGATATCCTAACCCTACATTTCCTGTCGTCACCTAAAAAAGTTATTGTACACGTAAATAGTACCATACATACTTTTCATCGTGAACAGTAAAAAAATATAGAGCTACTTAATCTTCTTCAGCAGTAAAATTTTAATTTTATTATAATAAGTATCTCGTTCTCTTTCTTTTTGTTCTCATGGCTGATATCAAAGAAATTAACGACTTCGTCAGTTTTCAAATTACCATTATAAAGTTGAATGGCAAAAACATTTTGTTATGGGAGAACTGTGTCTTTATTAGTACAAGAGGTAAATTGAAGATAGTTACTTCCGTGAAACTTGTCTCTACTGAAAAGGCGTTTGAAGAATGGAAACAAGACAACTATTTGGTGATGACTTGACTTTAGAACAACATGGAATCCATAGTGAGTGTCAACTTTATATTCTTAGATATTGCAAAAGAAATTTGAGAAGTTCATGATACTTATTCCTTGTAGAAGTTTGTGATACTTATTCTTAGATATTGTAAAAGAAATTTGAGAATGCTTCTTGAGTTTTTGAAGTGTATAAGGATCTATTTAGCCTCTGACAAGCCAACAAGTGTTTAGAAGACTACTATAATCACTTCAAAGGTGTGATCGATGAATTCAACTAGTATCAACCAGTCACTAGAGATATTGAAGTTCTTAAAAAGCGGCGTGAAGAATTATATATTTGTAAATTTATTTTGGGGCTCAGTTCTTAACTCAAACCACTTCGATCAGGTGAAGGGGGGATTTTCTCTCTGCAGAAACTTTCTCACGACTATCTCAAACTTCAGAATCTTCTACAACAACTTTTGATTCCTCTCTAGTTGAGAGCTTTGCCTTGGTTTTCTCAATTGATCAAGGTAACACTTCTCGAAGCCATGGTGGTATGTCTTTTCGTGATCGTGGTTTATCTATTAGAGTCGAGTTTTGGGTCATGGTCAGGATAATTATTGAAAGTATACTCATTGCAATCGAATTAAACATATTATTGATCATATTGGGAGTTGTATGGTAAACCTTACTGGCCTCTTTGAGCTGCTTATTTGTCTGGTATTGCTGGATCGTCTACTGCAATGAGTCTAATACTCTTAGTATTTATGCTGACGAAGCCGTGACTCTATCAAAATTTGAGTATCATTCTCTAATTCAAAAAATGCATTCAATCTCTACTTCAAACATTGCTAGCTTGGCACATTTAGGTATTTTTTGTTTAGCGAGTTCATCACCTTCATCTTTGATCATTGTTTTTGCTGCGTCAACCCACATAACTGGAAATCTATAGTCTTTTTACTTTTCACATATTTTCTGCCCCTTCTATAGTTTTTGTTGTTAGTAGTTTCAAATGTAGTACTGACACTTGCACTGTCAATTTCATTTCTCTCGCACTTGCTGATGTTAACATGTTCCTTTTAATCTTGTATCTGTGAGTATTTTAACCAAACCTCTGTTCTATAACTTTCTCTTTCATCATGTACTTTTTAAGACCTTCAGACGAAGGTAATTGGTGAGAGTATGAGGAAGATGGTCTATATTATCTTCAATGCGATAATCAACCTAATGTGTGCTCTTCTGTTTGGCATGTGATGAGTTTGTGATCCAGTGACACTTACATTTAGGTTATGTATCTTTAAAAATCCATTAAATTGTTATTTTCTATTGTTAATCCTATCTCTAAATTCAGTGTGAGTTATATTAGTTTGGTAAATATCATAATTTTTTCATCTAAGGTAGTTAATCGCTGTAGTTCTCTATTTAGAGTTGTTCATACTGATATTTGGGGTCTTACTCGAGTTAGAAGTGTCTGTTTTATCTTTTTTGTAACTTTTTGTTAGCTATTCTCGTATGACTTGGTTATTTTTATTGAAAGATTGCTCTGAAATTCTCTCTTTTTCAAAGATTTCATAAAGAGATTAGTACTCAATTTAATTATTCGCTTAAGATTTTACGTTCTAATTATGCTTTGGAATATATGCAACATGCTCTTAAAGATTATTGTATTTCTGATGGTATAATTCATCAACTTTGTGTGCTTATACAGTCTCAACAGAACGATGTTGTTGAAAGAAAAAATTGATATTTATTTGATATTACTCAAACACTAATGATTCATATGCGTGTTCTCAAGTATTTTTGGGCTGACGCTGTCGTTACTTGTCAATTAATAGGGTTCTTTCTTCTTTTTTAGATGGCAAAACCCCATTCTCAGTTCTGTATCCTGAAAAATAACTGCTCGATTTACCTCCAAAGATTTTAGGATGCATGTGTTTTATTCAAATTCTTGAAAAAAGATATGATAAATTAGATCCTTGAGCAGTTCGGTGTGTGTTTTCAAGATATTCTCAGACACAAAAAAAAATATCGATGTTGAAATTCTGCCAACAAGAAGTTTGTGATTTGTTTGGATATCACTTTCTTTGAGAAGACATCTTAACTTTAGCCTCTCTGGGTTTCACTACAACTCCTTCGAACACTCTTATTATTTTTGTCCCACTAGAAGATTTACTTACTCCAAGTTTATCAACAACGCAAGAAAGTTACCACTGATCCTAGCGGCTTACCCTCTCAGCAGTCAATTACTTTCACTGTAGTGTCTGGGCTTAGCTATTCAAAAAGGTACTCGTTCTTATACTCAGCGTCTTATAGCTAAACTGTTATCTTTCTCTTATATATCTCCACGTAATTTAATTTTGCAACCACATTATCTTCTATGCCTTTCCCGAAATCTTATCGTGATGTTATGTTAGATTTTAAATAAAAAAAATGCTATATATGAAGAGATGACTGCTTTGCATGCTAATGAAACATGTGAATTAACTTTTTTACCATTAGAAAAACAAGTTGTTAATTGTCGATGGATATACATTATCAATTTTTTTCCCAATGGACAGATTGAGCACTTGAAGTCACGGTTGGTTATCAGAGGCTACAAACAGTTTTATGATATTGATTATTTTGAGACTTTATCTCTGATAGCTCGTCTGCATTTTGTTCATTTTTTTTATCAGTTACGGTGGTGAAGCACTGGACTTTGTATCATTTAGATATTAAAAATGCATTCTTGCATAAGAGGAGGTGTATATGCTTCATCCCCGTGGTTTTGAGGTTCATAGGGAGACAAACAAGGTTCACAAACTAAAAATATATATATGATTTGAGGCATTATTCATAAGCATGGTTTGATAAATTCAATACTATTATTGCACGCTATGGATTGAGACAGAGGTACTCTGATCACTCTATATTTGTAAGATATTTTTTTGCCTGCACTATTGCTCTTGCAGTTTATGTTGATGTTCTTGTTGTCACTGGAGACGATCATCAATATATTATTCAGTTGAAAGCTTATTAGTTTTCATTTTCATATGAAAGATCTTAATTATTTTCAAAGGATTGAGGTTACTCGCTCTTCGAAAGGTTTTTCTTTATTTAAAAGAAAATACCTTACTGATTTGTTGGAAGAAATTGATATATAAAGATCTAAATTTTTTGTTTTGATCAATATCTAGAAAAGTCGCTTGTTGATCTCAGAAAATTCAAATGATTGATTGATAAACTAATTTACTTAACTGTCACTCGACCTGATATTACATTTATTGTGGGTGTGTTAAGTTGATATATGTAGAGTCTGTATCAGTTTCATTGGACTATTGCTTGTCGTATTTTGTGGGATCTTAAAAGGGCTCCAGGTAAAGGGTTGTATTATCGTCCATCTCATTTGGATATTGTGAGAGATTATGTTGTTTGGGCTGGTGATCATATTGATCGTCATTTTACTACTGATTATTGCATTATTGTTGGAGGCAATTTAGTGACATGTGTAAGTACACCTAGAGGGGGTGAATAGGTGTAATGCTAATCTAAGACAAATGATGCGGAATTCAAAAACTTAATTACTAACACACTATATGTAATCAAGAGAGAGCCCAAATCCCCGGTGAAGGGCTCTGGAATGACTCCTCTAGATTCCTCTAGAGTAAGAGTTGAGGTGCTTTAAAAACTCTCTTGGTTGAACACAAGTGTGGGCATACAAACGATACCAAGCATGTATATGAATGAGCAATAAAGACAATGCAAGATATAAGAGATAGAGAGATCCAAACGCAAACACAAGAATATGTCGTATCCTTGTTTCAAAGTTCGAGCCACTGCTTTACGTCCCCTGCCTTCACACAGAAGGATTTCAACTATCCACTATAGGATCTTTCATATAGGGACTTCCACTGAGGAATTACAACTCAACATTTAGAGTACACAATTTTTCTCTCAAACACAAAACACCTCTACGCAAGAGGGAAGTCATAAAGCCAAAGCAAAGAAAGAGATTACACTTGGTGATCACAAACCATCTCTTAGTGATCTCAAAGGATCACAAACAATTTTCTCACAAAACAAAGATCCTAAAGATAGATTTGAATTGATAGCTCAAGTTTGTGAGAAAACGAAGTGTTTTGAAAAAAAGACAACAAAGAAAACTCTTGAAAAAAACTCTTTGATAGATGAAAAATGAAGAACAAAACTAGAATTCCTAAATATTGGTTTTGTTTGATTTTCTAAAAACTTTGAAACAGATAAAAGATAAGAGATTTGTAGCACAAAAACTTCTTTTAAAACTTGCTGAAAACTTTTGAGAAGATGGAAAATTTTGCTCTCTAAAATCTTGGTGAAAACAGCCATCAAGGACCCATATTTATAGGGTCTTGAAAAACTAGTCGTTGGGGTCCAGAACAGGCCCAGAATGGTCTGTCGGTTGACCGCCCAGTCGACCGGCCAACGGTTAGATTTCTGACCGTTTGAGCCTTCGGTCGACCGCCCCAAAGCAAAAGCCTATCGGTCAACCGCCCGGTCGTCCGTGGCAAAATTCAGAGAGCTCCCTTTCTGGTCAATCGACCGGGGCCAATTCCAGAGAGCAAACTCTCTGGAACAGTCGACCTTTAAAGCTTGTGCACTTCTGTGCACGTCGGTCGACCGGTCGGTCGACCGTTAGTAGCACAAAAATCAGGGTTATAGGGTTTGAAATGTTGGCTTATAAATACTTGTAAAATCTCATAAAATCACATAAAATCCACAAAATTAAGTTTTTTATAAATATTTGAAGTACAAATGTGTGTGATCAAAATTCAACACATATTACAAACTAATTGAACTATTTTTGAGGTATGAAAATTTAGCTTTAAATTGAAATTCGTATTTTTCATAAACCAAACTTTGAAATGAAAAACCGATTTTTCTCAAACTTGTATAAATACAAAAACATGATATTTAAACTCATTTGAAGCATAGTGTGTGGATAGAATCCAATACACATGTAAAAGATATATCTATGTTTTCGACATTAAATCCAAAACTAACTTGAAACACATGAACTAGAATCATCAAAATAAGTTTTTTAGACAATATGAATCATCAATGTATATGAGAGAAATCCAACATACATAAAATCATGTAAACTTCTTTTGATTCTATCTATTCATGAAAACTAATAAATGTATTTTTGAAAATCCAAAACGGTTAAACCGAAATCAATAAACTTTTGAACTTGTGTGTGTATACTGGACCATATCAAGACTATCCTTACTCAAGATCTAAACTAAACAAATTAAACAAACCGAAGTCTTCTCGTCGATCTTCATCTTCAAGACGATTCGATCCAAACTTGATATGAGTTTGACTTCATCCGAGTGCTAGATGTGATCTTGACGCGCGAGCTCTTGAATCACACGTGTTAACTTCAAATCTTGACTTTTAATCCTTTGTTGAAGCTAAACACCTATTAAGATCTTGATCAATAACTGAAACTATATAAACACAAGATCATTAGTACTTCATAAGTCATTATCAAAACTAAGATGAATGGCCTTTGAGCCAACAATTTCCCCCTTTTTGATGATGACAACTTATGAGGTTATATATGCATTGATTAAGGATAGGCTTCATAGAAGCTCCTCCTTAACTTATGCATAATCATAAAACGCAAAGATATGCAATGTAAGATCAACATACCAATAAACAATAATGAAAGATATGCAATGAGAATCATAAAAACATATGTATATATACATAAACACTTAATCAAACATGCATATATAGACACAAATCTTTCTCCCTCTTTTTGTCACTCATCAACAAAGGGGTGAAAAAACAAACAATACGAATAAACATTTTAAAACAAAATTTTGATACCAATAAAAACAATCAATTGAAAGAAACCAATTGAAACTGAAACACTCTTTTTATCAATTGATACCAATAGAAAGACATGATACCAATTGAAAGTAAAAACCAAAATTTTTAGGTAAATATTAAAATTATTTTGCAATATAGATAGCAAATTGAGAATAATATCAATTTAAGATTTTTGATACAATATTGAAAACGTTAGCATGTACCAAAACAAAATATTTTCCATCATATAGAGTGGGAGTAAGATGCCAATTAAAAATAAAATAATTAAAAGATAAAATAAGAATTTTCCCCCTTTATGAAATACCAATAAAAACAATGCATAAGCTTATAAAGATACCAATTATTATTAAGAATTAAATCAAGCTTAGCATGAAATCAATTTGTGCTAAAAATGTATAGACATATATGTTTATAGCACAAGAGAACATCTATATGTATGTATGATCAGAGCAATATAATATCAATTGAAATATGATGTATACATATACATAGAAAACATGAGTATACAAAATCAATTTTCATGATAAGTATGTGTATAACTCATAACTACCTCCCTTTCATGCACATGTTTGAATAAATTTTCATTTAGAGCATACGAGGTATGGTCGCCCATCCAACCGCCCTTTGATGGTAGGGTTTTCAAAAATAAGATTTGAAGAACATTTTAGCATTGTTTGAAAAATACTACCAATTAAAGAATAACGAAACTAGTTTTAAGAAAATTTTTAAAAACTAGTATGAAATCCTTCAAGTAGGGAATAAAACAAATGTATATTCCATGAAAGCATGCTAGATACACAATAATTGGCACTCAAAGTCTATAAAGCACAAAGATTCTTATGAATCTAAAATCATGAGTAAACAAGGATATAAAGTGTACAAAAATCATGTAATCAACATATGCATGAAAATAAGACATTGAAGCTCAATCAAAATTCCTTACTCAAAAATATGAGGTCATCGAAACTTCAATTTTCATCAAAACTAAACAAATTTTAAGGTATATGTATGTTTTGTCGAAACTAAAGTATACATACATATCTCAAATGTAAACGAGTCCATAAAAAAATATTGTATGAAAGCAAGTGACTCTAGGATAGATATGTATCGCTATAGTTTTGGACAAAATTAACATATACATGAAGCTAAACATAAAAACATGTACAAAAATAGGAAAAACAAGTAAAGATGTAAGAATCATCAAAAAAGGTTATACAAGTACATATAATCAGTACAAATGAGCAATAAAGAACAAACACATAATAATCAAGTGTAGCTCACTAATTGTACAAGTATAAACACAAGTTTTAATGAAAACTATATCTAAACAAGTAATCAAAACATGAAACACAAAACATAAACTAACATGATCATTAGGGTAAATGCAAATATTATTATCACTAGGATATACAAATAGCTAAACAAGATTGAGAACACAAACAAGTATGAATTCATATGAACATGGGTGTATCTCAAATACTATACATGTATATCACAAGCTTAATAAACATTGCATTTAACATAATGAGTATTAAAACTAAAAACATGCTAAAAATATCATTATAAAGCATGTAAACTAAAATAAGGAGTTAGAGATAGTTACTAAAACCAAAAAACCAATCTCTAGATCTCTAAACCATGGTGGTCTTCCCACCAAACATCCCTTGAAAGTGATGCATTCATAGATATGATCTTTGAGTTCGAAACACATCCATCATTAAGGCACTGATACTCTCACGTCTTATGAGAGCCCACACCTACAACAAATGAAATAGGGGTGAATTTTGCTACCCACACTTTCTTGGGTCCATGGGGGTTAGCACCTTTCCTAAACCAAACAAATTTACTTGCAAAATTTGAAGTATGTATTCTATCATAACAAAATTTTGTACGATAGCCCGTGCGATCACAATGTATACAAGTATACACATTAGCATACATATAATCATGTGTGTGAGCATGATGAGCATGTGTATGCCGTGAAGGGTGTGCATGGATATATGGAGTATGTTTCTTTCGAAACATAGATTTCAACCTTTTGTGGTTCAAGGCACTATGACTCAAAGTGGAGCCCAAACAATCTACATTCTTTTTCAATTCACAAATATCATTATCAATAGAAGAAGATGTGGAGCAAGCAACATGTTTATCAATAGAAGCTGAATCTATAGTAGCTTGACAAACATAAGACTCAAAATCATTTTTTAAAGAAATTTTTTCCTTTGAAACAAAATCTAATTCTTTTGAAATCAAAACTATTTTATTTTTCAAAGAATCATTTTCTTTTGCAACAAAAACAAGTTTTGAAGACAGCGTCATTCTTCTTCAAAACATCATCAAAATCATTTTTATTTTTTAACATTTCATTTTCTTTCAAAGGAAGGTCGAGTTGGGTTTTTAATAAATCTCTTTCATTTGAAACTTTAACTTTTTCTTGCAAAATCAAATTAAGTTTTAAAAACAAATTTTATTTTCTTCTTTTAATTCAAAACTCTTGTTTTTCAAAGCTTTATACTTTGAGAGCAAGTTTTCACAAAATATAGATAGTCTTCATTTAAAATATGTGCATCCATAGCATGATCATCATTTGAAGAACTAGCACAATCATCTAGTTGGGTGTCCAAGTTTACCTTAAGGGAGTCATTCCCTTGAATCATGAAGCAAGCTTGGTCGGATTATCTCCACTAGATTCCTTCTCTAAAACGTATGTCGTTTGTTCCTTGGGAGAAGTTTATGTGTTCCACACTGTAAAAACGGAATCATAATGAGAAATTATAAAAAAGTTATTTTTTGCTTAGTGTATGTTTTAATACATTATGGCTTGTGCATTAGCCTCTATATGCTTGTCATTATCAAGATAAGATTTCTTGGTAATGTCAAGGAAAACATGCAAACCTAGGGCTTTGAGATAAGCACTCATCTTAAACTTCTACATATCGATGTTAGAAACATCATATATGAGAGGGGAAAGAAAATCCATGAGTGTATAAACAATGTGTGCGCAAAGCAACTAATTAGATTAGCGATGAAGGATCTAACTCCTAGGTGGTTAAATTGAATATCAGGAGCGTAGGCTCTGATACCAATTGTAAGTACACCTAGAGGGGGTGAATAGGTGTAGTGCTAAGCTAAGACAAAAAATGTGAAATTTAAAAACTTAATTGCTAACATACTATGTGTAACTAAGAGTGAGCCCGAATTTTCCGTGAAGGGCTCTGAAACTACTCCCCTAGATTCCTCTAGACTAAAAGTTGAGGTGCTTTAAAAGCTCTCTTGGTTGAACACAATTGTGGGCACACAAACGATACCAAGCATGTATATGAATGAGCAATAAAGACAATGCAAGATATAAAAGAGAGAGATCCAAACGCAAATACAAGGATATGTTCCGAGATTCGAGCTACTGCCCTGCGTCCCTGTCTTCACATAGAAGGATTTCAACTATCCATTATAGGATCTTTCACACAGGGACCTCCACTGAGGAATTATAACTCAACACTTAGAGTGCAAAACTCCTCTCTCAAACACAAAACACCTCTACACAAGAGGGAAGGCACAAAGCCAAAGCAAACAAAAAGATTACACTTAGTGATCACAAAGATCACAAACAATCTCTTAGTGATATCAAAAGATCACAAACAATTTTCTCACAAAACAAAGATCCTAAAGATAGATTTGAATTGATAGCTTAAGTTTGTGAGAAACAAAGTGTTTTGAAAAAGAGATAACTATGAAAAACTCTTGAGAAAACTCTTTGATAGATGAAGAAATGAAGAACAAAGCTAGAATTCTCAAATATTGGTTTTTTTTAATTTTCCAAAAACTTTGAAACGAAAGATTTGTAGCACAAAAACTTCTTTTAAAACTTGCTGAAAACACTTAAGAATACGGGAAAATTTGCTCTTTAAAATCTTGGTGAAAACAGCCCTAAAGGATCCAATATTTATATGGCCTTGAAAAACTAGGTGTTGGGGTCCAAAACAGGCCCAGAATAGCCTGTCGGTCGACCGCCTGATCGACCGGCCAACGGTCAGATTTCTGACCGTTTGAGCCTTCGGTCGACCGGTCGGTCGACCGCCCCAAGGCAAAAGCCTATCAGTCGACCATGGCAAAAAAACCAGAGAGCTCCCTCTCTGGGGCGGTCGACCGGGGCCAATTCCAGAGAGCAGACTCTCTGGAATGGTCGACCGCTAAAGCTTGTGCACGTCGGTCGACTGGTCGGTCGACCGAGCCAGGCTTCGGTCGACCATTAGCAGCCCAAAAATCAGGGTTATAGGTTTGAAATGTTGTCTTTTAAATACTATAAAATCTTATAAAATCACATAAAATCTACAAAAATAAGTTCTTTTAAATATTTGAAGTACAAATATGTGTGATCAAAATTCAACACATATTACAAACTATTTGAACTATTTTTGAGGTATGAAAATTTAGCTTTAAACCGAAAAATCGTATTTTTCATAAACTAAACTTTGAAATGAAAAACCAATTTTTTCAAACTTGTATAAATACAAAAACATGATATTTAAACTCATTTAAAGCATAGTGTGTATGGATAGAATCCAATACACATATAAAAGATATATCTATGTTTTTGACATTAAATCTCAAACTAAGTTTTGTTAAAAACAAAACTTGAAACATATGAACTAGAATCATCAAAATAAGGTTTTTAGACAATATGAATCATCAATGTAGATGGAAGAAATTCAACATACATAAAACCATGTAAACTTCTTTTGATTCAATCTATTCATGAAAACTAATAAATGATTATTGAAAATCCTAAACAATTAATCTGAAACTAATAAACTTTTGAACTTTTGTGTGTCTGTATACTTGAGCATATCAAGACTAACTATCCTTACACAAGATCTATACTAAACAAATTAAACAAACTGAAGTTTTCTCGTCGATCTTCATCTTCAAGACGACTCGATCCAAACTTGATCCAAATGAGCTTGACTTCATTCGAGTGCTAAATGTGATCTTGACGCACGAGCTCTTGAATCTACACATGTTAGCTCCAAAACTTGACTTTGAATTCTTTGTTGAAGCTAAACACCAACTAAGATCTTGATCAATAACTGAAACTATATAAACACAAGATCATTAGTAAACTTAACTTCATAAGTTATTAATCATCAAAACTAAGGTGAAGGGTCTTTGGACCAACAACATGGCGATGTAAAAAATAAAATGTTGTTACTTGATCCGGTGTTGAGGTTGAGTATAGAGTCATGTCTCATACAGCTTGTGAACTGATGTACATTCAATCTCTTCTTTCTAAAATCGGTGTCATTTACAACAAGCCAATAGTTTGTGTGATGTGCCAATCAAGCGGTTATGTATATTGTCAATAATCGTGTTTTTCATGAGCGAACAAAGCATATTGAAGTCGATTGTCACTTTATCAGAAACAAGGTGATGACACATCGAATAGTCACTTCGTTTATCACATCGAGTTGTCAGCTTGGAGATATTTTCACTAAAGCCTTGTCTCGAAAGAGTTTTTTAATTTTATGTAGCAAGTTAGGCATGATTGACATTTATGCTTCAGTTGAGGGAGAGTATTAGAGTAAAAATAAGATTCTTTGTTATAGTAGAAATAAGATTTTTTTTATTTAGGATTCTTCTACTCTAATGAGGACATTGTGTGTTCTCTTACTCTTATTAGGACATGTATTGTTTCATAAATAAACGACAACACCCTAATTGAGTGCATATGATCTTCTATTCATCTAACAAAAAGAAAACAAGTGAAGGGAAAAGAAAAAAAAATCTAGGAAGAAAAGAAGTGAAAGAATAAGAGAGAGATTAAATAAAAATTTGAAATAGAAGAAGAGAAAGAATTGAAAAGTAGAATAATATTTGATAAAGAAAGAAATAAAATTAAAAAACAAATAAAGAAATAAAGAAATTATCTGAACAAAAAGGCAAAGAAAGAATTTTCAAAATATGTAGAGTAAAATTGGAAATAAGTCAAGAAAAAAATATGGAGAAAATATAAAATTAAAACGTAATGCAAAAGTACAAAAAGAAAATCTAGAAGAAAAGGAAAGAGTAATCAAATACTAGGAGAAAAAAGAATATAGAAAAAGAAAAGAATGAATGAGAAAAATAAAGTATAAAAAATAGGTGAAAGAAAGAAAAAAAAAAAGAAAAAGTAAAAAGTAAAATATAAAATAGTAGATCAAAATCATTAAATAAGCAAAAAAAGGGGGGAAATAACAAAATATGTAAAAAAAATTAGAAAGAAAAGAAAGAATTAGATAAAGGAGAAAAGTCTAAGAAACGTGATAAGAAAAATAAAGAAATAAGTATTTGGAATAAACAAACAAAACAAAAGACAAGGAAAAGTAGAACTAAATCAAAAAAGAAAAAAGTAACATTTGTAAAGTAAAGAAAGAAGAATGAAAATAGAGAAAGAAAGAAGGAACCAATTTAAAAAAAACGAAAACAGAGCAGAATAGACCCATTAACAGACTGGATTTGTTTACGGGTCGTTTCTCAGCCGTTTGGAGCCTGATTCGTGCATTTTCGTGACGTTAGAATCGTGAAAGACAGAGCTACGCATCCACATGTATCACAAGTACATTGAGGTCGACATGATCCTCAATAGGTGCATTTCTGTTCCCGATCAGATATTTTGAATCAGATATTTTGAATCTGATGACTTATCTCTGAGTTGTTATTGATATGACTTTTGTCCACCAAATATAAACGAGCATGTGTGATTCCACTCCTCTTTATTTATAGTGAACTTCGCCTGCATAGCATAAGTAATATTGCTTAATTATTCTTTCTTTGAAATCCATCAGTTCATACATGTTATTCTGATAAATTCATTAACTAATAGTATTAGTTTCTAGTCTTTTCCTAATCGTAACTTTTTGGTAAAGCTTGAGTTTAGTAATATTATCGCTGATTTTCGAACACTTGTACACGTTTCACATCAAAACTCTTAGATTACATATAGCTGTAGATAATTTTCTTCTCTTTTATCCTTGTGGTACCCCCACAGAACCGCAAAATGCAAGCAATTATTCAGATAGAAAGAAAGCTAATAGAAGAAAGCTCATCTCTGCAGTATATTGCTGGTCCACAAGAAATTGCCCTGGGTCCATTTCTCCAGATAGAAAGACCTACCTGAGGCATGTCATCTCTTTGATGGGAGATGCTGGTGAGGCAGGAGTCGAATTGGATGATGTCTCTTCCTCATCTGTTCCACTGTATAATAGTTCATGTTAGAAATTGCTATTATGACGTCAGAGTGAAGTAAGAAAAATAAACATTTTCCTAGCTGGGATTCATGCATCTTATCATCCAGTAAACTTATTTGCCTCGTTCTTGACACAAAGCCTTTAGTCAAATCTGACAACATTATTAATTCTATCTTGATTCTCATATATTTTCTGCAAACTGGAGGGTACCAACTGCATCTTTTCTCTAATTTTTCTCTCTGCTGCTTTTCTATACCAGTAAGTGAATCCAATTGTTTAATGCATTTTAAAAACTATTCCATAAATGAATGTTGACATCTTTGCTAACATGGTACAGGAAGTCCAATTGTACTTCACCAATTATATTGTCAATGATAGCTTAGGAATCATTGCAAATGCCCATACAGTCTTTGCTGACAAAGAACCACTCAAGGCGGAGAGCGATAAATGTATCGAGCTTGCCAAGTTATTCTCCATTGCTGTTGATTTCCCCAAGACTGGTGTGCCCGCTGAAATCCCACCTCATCTCCATGTGAAGGAGTATCCTGACTTCATGGAAAAGCTAGACAAAGAGACATACGAGTCCAAGGGAGTGATAGGTAAGCTTTTCCGAGCTGTCAAAGACCGCTCGACTAATTCAGGCCATATAAAGGAGTTCACTAAGGAGATTGCTAGAGAGTCCTATGACCCTGATATGGAAGTTGATGGCTTCACGGACTATGTTGATGAGGCTTCTTCCTTCAAGGAAGAGTATGATTACAAGTTAGGCTGCCTCATGGACCAATATGAAATCAAAACGGAGGCTGAAATTCTTAGTGGGAGTATAATGACGATGTCAAAATCCTTCAACAAATACAAGGACGGGGAGGCGTTAAGTAGGGCAGTAAGGTCTTTGAGGAAAGAGGCTAGGGGGTGGTTTAACGAGAAGAGCAACGTTGATGACCCTAGCGAGGATGATGCCAAGGCATCAGCTTGGTATCATGTGACATATCACCCGGCCTACTGGGGCTGCTACAACGAGGGATACAATTGGCCGCACTTCTTAAGCTTTGCATGGTGCGTCTATGATAAGCTGGTTGTCATCAAGCTGAGGAAGACGATGATGAAGAAGAGAGCTGCTGCTGGATTGGGCCCATTGCAGCACCAATTCGGCGGTCTCAGGCTCATTTGAGAGAAATATGGTGTATATATTTCATGTCAATATTTGATATTGATACTAAAATAGCAGATATCAGGATGCATCGATCTGGTTTCTAGAGTACTGTATTGGTGGAGTTGTACATAATGTACATGTTCGCAAAGTTTGTCAGCTAATTTTCTATGCATCTTGTGGCAAGCAAGCAAAAACAAATTTTATCCTTTTGAGTTGCAGGTGTTTTCCCTTGTTGATTAGCTTTCTTGTTCTTGGCGGTGCTATAGCGTGTCAATGAAATTTCTTAATGAAAACATCAGTGTCTGTAATATTATTGCATTCAGCGATAAAGGACTGAGGGAACAAGTACATTATAATTAAAAATTCCACCAATTATTCAATGTTTTTGAGAGAGAAGGGGGGATTTTTTAACCCTCTTCTTGCTTTATTAAAGAGTTTTTGATGAAACGCAAAAATATCAAATTGAACCTTAGTTAATTTGCAACTCATGAGGACAATGACTTCGTTGATTCCAAACTAAGAGCCTTAGGTTTAAGGATAAGATGATTATAGTCTATTCAACTGATGATACCTCTGTTTTATCTTCACTGAACTGCTGTTGTTTTTTTCCTGCTAGAAAACCATCACACACCGGGATTCGAATTGGCGATCACTGAATAGCAAATTCAGAACCTGGTCAATGGCCATGGTGGTCGAAAATAAATATATATATAAATGTCTACAGTTCGCGGGCTCGAACTTCACTGAAATGTTGTTGATTAAGCTAGAAAACAGTTGGTTTTCCCGTCATCTTTATCTTTCATCCTGTTGGAGGACAATTAGGCCGGCCGCTTGGTCTTGTTTTAAAAATTATGCATACCTTTCACAGTCCCAGTGTGTTTAACTTTGTTTCAAGCTCCTAAACTTTCCTGCTTTCTTTAATTTTCTATTATTTCCTCTCTCCCATTTTCTTTAATTTTCTATTATGACATATCAGTTCTGATAGGAAGATGTTCTCCCTATACACTTCGGTTCAAGGGGGAGTGGTTTTCATGGAATATTCTGCTACGGACAATGTGACTGGCGAAGGAACAATCCAGATTCATTTTCATGATGGATGCATAACTATTCTTCAAGGTGTTCGTCATGTTCCCGAATCAAGATACAATCTTATCTCTCTTAGAGCTTACATAGAGAAGGGTTCAAATTCAGTTCTAAAAGTGATCTTATAAAAGTTTTCAAATATGAAGTTTCAGGCCAAGTATATCAGAAATGTTTACATGTTAATAAATTAGAAGGTTATAGTTGGTGGATTGCAGTTATCCTCGGCTTCAAGATCGAAGGCTGTAAAAAAATAGGAGACTACAATGGTTTTGAGCTCAGGTTTCAGTTTTATCTCGAAGGCAGATTGAGACTAGATGGTACTGGTGCACAATAAAAAAGTCCAGATCATTACTCCTGTGTTGGAGTAAATTCACAAAAATCTTGTGCGGATCAAGGAGATCGTTGGGTAATCAAGTTCAGGTCGGGCTTGATCTTGTTCGATCTAATCAAGTTGTGAACCTTATAAGAGAGTTATGGAGAAGAGGAAGTGAAATAAGTCAAAAGTTGTTCAATTGTGCATTGATATGGGCATATGGAACTTGATGACTATTCTCAGACTTGGACGTATTCAAGTCAAGGGGGAGATTATTAGGATTTTGACTCGAATACGTCATGGAGATAGACGAAAATTTCAGAGATTAAGAACAGACATGTTTGCACAGTCGGTGCACAAATTAGTCGACTAATGATATCTTATTAATTGACTAATGGCACAAACAGAGAGTGGGTACATCTCAATAGTCGACTGTATAGTCGACTAATGAGCATAATTAGTCGACTAATACCGTAGTGGCAGTTTTTCTTTTGTGGTTCTGATTGCAGTTTGATTTCAACTGGGTTTCTTTCTCTTTTGAGACGGCGCTGTTTGTATTGTTGGAATTTGTGTAGGACTAGGATGATCCTATGGTCTATAAATAACCCTTAGAGGTGACCTTCAATATATTTATTCAATAATTAAGAAAAAGAGAGATTCCTGAGAGATTTTTTAGCCATAAGGGTTTGTTGTTCTAGGCGTCCGTCAAAGGGCTTGTATTATTTTTAGTGAGATGTATCAGTTTTTTCATTGTACTTCAAAGTTTTAATAAAATTTCTCTCCATTCTCCTGTGGACGTACACACGATCTGTTTGATCGGTGGAATCACATTAAATTGTATTTTGGCTTTCTCTACTTCAGAACATCTTATCTCTTCTTCTCTTTTTCTTCATGTTGCACGACGATCCGATTTTTTCTTTTTTCACTGTGCTGATCCTAACAATTAATATCACAGCATATTAGTTCGTTGCAACAAGTTTTCCTTTGCATCTCTCTTGGTTGTTTTTTTTAATTCTTGGTCCATCACTTGCTTGGTGACAGATTGTTTTTCTTCTTTATTTTGTTGTAATTTTCATTCCTTAATTTGTAATTCTTCGTCCATCACTTGCTTGGTGGCGGATTGTTTTTTTTTTCTTTATTTTGTTGTAATTTTCATTCCTTAATTTATAAACCGGGCCTACTCTGGTCTCGTTTTTATCTCAAAATAAATAAATATAAACATTCACAGTGTTTTCGCAAAAGAGTGTGCGCAGAATTGCCAACGAGAACCCATAAACAAAGCAAATAAGCACATTGCCGCCGGCAGCACCTTCCCCCACTTCGCCCCGTTTCCCGCCAAGAAGGAAAAATCATTAAAAAAAATGAACTGAGAAATAGACCCAAAATAGTGCGAAAACAAAAAAGAAAAAAGAAAAAGAAAGCGATGGCTTCTGCGTTCTTGGTCCTGCCGCCCATTCATCATCTCGCCTGAATCGAACCAATTTGACATTTCTTACTCTCCTTCCTTCTAACAGCTTCGTTGAAGCCTCAATTTCCACAACCAATGGATTTCGCCACTGCCGCCTACCTCTCCCAAGCACAAACCAAGGTAAAGTTCCCTCTCTCATTTCTTTCATGGAGATTTTGATGCCTTATGCATTGATTAATTTGGTCCGAGATCTTTTTATTAGGTGGGTATGCGGGAATCTTGAACTGGGATGTGGGTAAATTTTGGATTTGATGATTTTTTATTAAACATTTAAAAAGGGGGAGTATCTAAAGTAATTTGATTGAAAATGGCTGGTTTGAAGCTATGTGGTTCATGCTCGGATTCTTTCAGAGGGTTGGGTGCCTGAAATTTTGCATAGCTGAGGCTTTTTTTTTTAATTTTTAATTTATAGTTGAATGTTTTTCAGAGATATTGGTATAGATGAAATAAATCATATACAAATTCTTTTATAGATGAGGATGTGACTCTTAATTACGTGTTTAAGTTTGGAAAGTTTAAAAAATGATCTTTTTTTGGCTCTGTATTTTAAATGACTTCTAAAGATATTTTGTTTTTGCCTAGTACCTGTTTGAGAAATTCCAGCTGCTTTAGCTGTGTTGATGTTCAATTATGGTTTCTTTCATTTCTTTCTTTTTTTTTTTGGAATTTCAAAGTTGAGGTTTTTATTGAAACTTTTTGGCTGCAAAGATTAGAAAATGAAGGTTCAAAATTTGAGTTGCTTGGAGGGACTGACCAGTTGTTATTCTGGGCTGCATGAATGCAGACATGGAAATATACAATAAGAACTCAATGACGCGGAGTCTTGAAACAGAGTAGAATAGGATGCTGCAAGGATACGGCAATGAGAAATACATCATGACACATATAAGAACAATATCATATATTCTTCTAATTTAAAATATGAAAAATATGCAGTAATCATACATAATATGAGAAAATAACAAAATAAGGTAATTTATATGTACATTATCTATATAAGTTTCTTTTAATGATTTTTCAAAACAGAGTTTATGTTAAAGAAATGTCCACCATGTTTCCAAAGGAGTTTCTAGAAGTATATGTGTTATATAGCTGGAGGTGCAAGTGTCAAACTGTTGGATGATTAATGACTTTTTCTTTGGTTTGCTGATTTTAAGGGGGACAGATCTTGAATTTTTTTAATAACTCTTTCATGCTACCAAAGTCATTTCCGCATATATGTAGGATATCCAACCAAATTGGGGCGTACAACATGGTCATACATGATATTGCTTCCATATGGTGTTTGTACACCTTTAAATGTTATGCCACAACAACAACAACTAAGCCATTTGTCCCAAGTATTTGGGGTAGGCTACATGAACCAAAAGATAATTATGCCGGATCGGGCACATGGATCAGCTTTCTCCACTCATTCCTATCGAGCAATATGCCTTCACTGATATTGCTACCAAAGTCATAACACCTTTAAGTGTTGTGCCACTTTTGACAAAAATCTAATAGTTTATACATCATTTTACTATTCTAGGTTATTTCATATGTGTGAATAAAAGTTGACTACCCATATTTATACGAGTTAAATATACACCAAAATGCATTCATGTATGATTGTGTTCTCGTGTCTAAACTTTGAAGTATAGCTGTGTTAGACACCGGATCTCCGTGTTGGAGTACGACACCCATGCTCTGTCTACAAATTGTAGATCATTTAATTATCCTTGTGAAATGATATACATTGAGATTACCCGGGCCATGTTAACTCTTTCCAACCCCCACCCCAGACAGAAAAGAAAAAAAGGGAATAAGGTAAATAAAATCAATATCTGATGGAATAGGTAATTGTGAAATTTGAAGTAACAGTTCAAAGAGGATGTCACGGTTCTACCATTTCAATTCTTCTTTTTCAAGAAGTTTAGTTATTTCTTGACCCATTCAGATAATTACTTTATAGAGATTTATTGTTTCAATAACCTGCCATCATTCCAGATAATTTTGTCATTTAACCGTCCATCTAAGTAGTGGTTCAAATTTCATTGCTTCATGTTGACACTATTTTGTTGTTTTACTTCTGTTTTTAAATTTTATCTAGTTGAAAGCGACAGCTGAGCTGAATAGAATAACTTATTCTATTCTTAGGATAATTTCTTTTGAGTTTGTTATTTTGATTTTCTTCATTCTCTTTAACAGTGTTACTTTCTTTCTCTTTTCTTTATAAGCATAATAATATTGCTAATCTGGGTTTTCTCTTTGTAATAATGAAGCCTGACACATGGAAGCACACAGCGTTGCTAGCGTTTCAAAGCCTCGGTGTCGTTTTTGGTCACTTGAGCATCGGTCCTCTGTTTGTCTTACATACAGCAGCTCCTGATGAAATCCAATCAGAGGAGATGTTATATGGACTCATGTCCTTCATATTTTGGACCATGACATTTATTCCATTAGTAAAGTATGCCTTCATAGTATTGAGGGCTGATGACAATAGAGAAGGTAATTTCTCATTAGGAACCAAATTTTTATCATTAATAAAGATAAGAGTTACGAAAAAAAGCAATAATTATAATAGAACTACCATTGCAGGTGGGACATTTGCATTGTACTCACTTCTGTGCAGGCATGCAAAAGTTGGTTTGCTCCCTAGTAATCAAATTGAGGATGAGCTTTGCTTATACAAGGATAGTGGAGAGCCAAAGGCTCAAAATGCAATTGATAAGAATAAAAAAAGCCGCTATCTAATGTGGTTCATGGCTATGCTTGGCTCATGCACGGTTATTTCCAACGGGATTCTTGTTCCAGTCATATCTGGTCTGGAAATCTTTTGCAGGCATTGTTTACTTGATGCAAAATTCTTTGTTTCATACTGTTAGCTTTTTTATATATATATATATATCATGTATTTTTCCAGTTCTCTCGGCATCACTAAACCTTGATGGATCTCTCGAAGAACTATTTTTCAAATGTAAGACTCTGGACTGAGAACTAATATCAGCAGATTATTAGCCTTTCCATTTATTTATTAGTTTCTTTTTTCACCTTACGAGCTTCAACTTTTTTGATATTTTATTTTCCAATGCTTTCTACAGCACCAACACGAAGAGAGAAATTTGAACACCGTAAGTCTTCTATCAAACATCATAACAGCAATGAGCATGCATTTGTCTTGCAATCAATGTCGTCTTCAAAAACCTTACTATAGAATTATTTGAAATTGTGTTTAAATTAAGTCCCGACACCCCTTTTAGTGTAGTATACCATTTTTAGTTTCATACAGTGTAACAGTTAGCATTTGATGGATTGGCTATCCTACATATATTATTTAGTAACCCTGTATCTTTGGGGTAAGAAAAAGAATATATTTCTTAATCTTGGACCTGAATACCAACTGAAATATAGTTAGCATTGCAACCAATCTGGGGTATGTTTATTATAGTTAGAAAATGTTTAATTCATCCTTTTATCTCCTTTGCTTTCTATTCTTCTTCCCTATTCGTTTCCCTCTCTTTTTTTTTTTTGATAAATGTTTTGGTACACAATTCTTATGTCATTGGTATTGGATTCCATATTTGATGACTATTTGATTTGACTTAATCTGATACCTAAGGGGCTACAAAACTTTCTTAAGTATGGATTAAGGAGGAGGGACTGGGAGTTAAGATGGTGTCAATAGCCAAACAATGGAAAGAGGGTAGATGGAAAACTTCGAGCTTGATGGAAGAAGAGATGAAGTTGCTACTTTTAAAATTTAGCCAGATTGTAGTGATTCATTACAGATTTGAAGTGATCCGGTATTAACATGGCTGGGGATTCTAGGGTGACTTCAGGAATCGAGGACTCCGAGATACATGATTGAAGTAGAGTCTTAAAGGGATGATTGGGACTAAAGTTTTATTTAGGAGCACACTCACCCAAAGACCAATATATTTTGCTAGGACACCCATTGCTGAAGTAAATATGAACATACAACATCAACCATGGTCTATGAACTCATAAGATAGTGCAATGAAATGTCTTAAATTATTGTTGGCGAAGAACGACTGCTATTGTCCTTAAATATTTGATATCTAGAATATAAACTCTACCCGTCACATATTTCTTTCTTAAAATTGAATCCTATGGATATTTGTAGCAGTTCGATATTCATGGAAAATGCAAAAGAAGGTGAAAGGACGAATGAATGTAAAGTTCATTATGTGTTCCCAGCCTAAAGGGTATGCCTATATTAAGTTATTTGTATGTACACTTAATAAGTAACTCTTCACGCGTTCACAAATTACAAAATACACATATGTTAAAACTTTTCTTCTCTTTTCCACTCCTCCTGAAACTAATTTGGTAACACATAAATTTTAACAAGAAAATCACTAGACATCTAAGTTATAACTTGCAAAATTGTCAGTTATTGAGTTATCGGGTATTTGGTCAATAATGTGGAAGACCAATAATTTCAGCAAGTTATTGGTCTCTAAAAAAAATAATATCAACCTCAATAGTGGCGTAACCAAAATTTTGAATTTGAGTGGGGGCATTTTTTACTCCAATTCAAATGCTCTGTCAACTACTCTTGAGAAAATTGTTGGGACCTGTCATAGGTCTTGTGCAAACACCAGAGTATGTCATAGAACAATCACAAACACAAAAAGAACAAAATAAAGCGAAAAAACACAGATTTAACGAGATTCAGCAATTGCTTACGTCCTCGGGAAAGGGAGAGAGATCTTATTAATCAATCAATTCAAATTACAAAGAATGGGGACAATACCCCTATTTATATAGCCAGAGAATCCACAAAGAAAAAACCAAAAGATCTGAATTCGGATCAGAAATTAATCCAGAATCCAAATTGGAAACACCTTAGAACTGTCGTGCGGTCGACCGCTAGCTGTGCAGGTTGCGCTCGGCTGGTTGACTAGGCGATCGATCGCTAGTTGTGCAGAATCAAAATCATTATTCTGGACGGTCGACCGGGTGATTGAGCACTCTCATTTGTCCTTTGTTGCTCCCTGTTGGTTGGTCGTGTTGTTTATAAATACCGATACAACAGAGAAAAATCGAGTTGAAGACTCGGCAGCGGAAGCGAAAGCGAAAGCGTAAAAGATCTACCACTAGTAAACAATTGAGACTAAAATAACACACAACCAAACAACACCAGATTTAATGTGGTTCGGCAAGAGTGCCTACGTTCACGGAGAGGAGGGAAGAAACTTTATTGAAAACTAAGAAGAAAATATAAGAGTTACAAGAAGATCTCTCTCACAACTCTATGGTGAAAATCTCTTTAATTCTCGACACACCTTTAAAAGGCCAACCCCAAGGAGTTTATGTAAGCCCTAGGATGACCTAAAGTTCAACCCAAAGTTCAGTAATCCAATTAATACTACGGTCACGCTTTTTTAAGTGTCCGATTCATGCACTCTTTTACTCCATTCTATTTTAGTTGTCTTGGAATACTTAACTGGTGTTCAATGCCCTTGCCACCTAAGTAAGCTTTGAATTCTGTGAAGGTATACTCGCCTCCATTGTCGGACCTTAAGATTTTCACCTTTCGCCCCTTCTGATTTTCATTATAGTTTTTCACTCTTTGAACTTCTGAAATTCTTCCGATTTCTACTTCAAGAAGTATACCCAAACTTTCCTGGAGAAATAATCTATGAACATAACATAGTATCTAGCACCCCCGATGGATGCTACAGGCGAAGTCTGCACACTTTCATGTGTATGAGATCCAACAAGCCCTTTGTCTTGTCTGTGATGTAGAGAAAGCTACTCTATGCTGTCTACTTATGATGCAAAATTTACAAAGATCAAGTTTGCAATATTTGATACCTGGTAGAGCACTCTTTTTGTGTAGGACTTGAAGACCTCACTTGCTCATGTGTCCAAGACGCATGTGCCAAAGTCTTATAGTATCATCCTTCGTTGCTGCTGAAGCATCATCAATAATAATACTTTCTGACATCTTGTATAAATTTGCAGTCCGTTCTTCTTTGAGAATTATCATGGAGCCCTTGGTAACTTTTATACCTCCATCTGCACCTGAAAACTTACACCCTTGAGCTTTCAAAGCTCCCAACGAGAGGACTCTTCCTTAAGTTTGGAACGTGACGTATGTTCGTGAGGGTTCGAACCTGTCCATCAAATATCCTCATATGGATGTTGCCAATGCCAACCGTTCTGCACATGGTGTTGTTACCCATCAGGATAGAGCTTCCATCATAAGGCTTGTAAGTACTGAACCACTCTTTTTTTGGGCACATGTGGTGTGTGCACCCTGAGTCAAGTAACCAAGCATCTGAGTATTTTTCCTTTCTGGACTTAGCCGTCAAAGCATCACATGGATTCTCATCTGCTTCTTCAATAACACCGGCTTGATCTGACTTTCCACTGGTACTATCCTTATCAGAATTCTTACCGCCTTTCTTCTTCAATATCTCCTTATATTTCATACAATTTTTCTTGATGTGCCCTGGTTTCTTGCAAAAATAGCAGGTAAAACTGCTAAAAGCCTCTGGATCCCTTTTGGTCCCCTACTTTGTGATCTCTTCCTTTTGCCCTTGACAACCAATTCTGAGGTCTCCTCTATAGAATCTGTTTTCTTCATTAGCTCATTATTTTGATCAACTGCCTGACATCTTCCAACTCTAATGTCTCCTTATCATACATGATGGCTGTCACCAAGTGGTCATAACTTGATGGAAGAGAAGAGAGTAACAAAAAAGCTTTGTCTTCTTCTTCTAGCTTAACCTTCAGAGCTAACAAGTCGTTTAAAAACCTATTAAAAGTATTAAGATGCTGTAGAGTAGGCGTACCTTCTTTCGTCCCAAGGCTATATAACTGCTACTTCATGAAGAGCTTGTTCGACAAACTCTTCGTCATGTTGAGGCTCTCCAGCCTACACCAGAGACCAGCAATTGTCTTCTCGTTCATGATGTTGTAGAGGATTTCGTATAATAGGCATAGTATGATCGCCGTCTTTACGCGAAAGTCGATGTCTTTCCACTCATCATCCTCCATCTTTGATTGCTTCTTCACAATGCCAAGCAGGGCCTTGTGTGTGTCCTCCTTTATGAGTAATGCCGTTACTCGCATCTGCTACAATAAGAAGCTGGACTTCCCGTCTAATTTCTCCACCTCGAACTTGGTTGTCGTGATTGCCTTGCTAGACATTGCTCTGATACCTGTTCTTGTTTATCAACACCGATACAACAACAGAGAAATACCGAGTTGAAGACTCGACAGCGGAAGCAGAAACGTAAAAGATTTACCACTAGCAAGCAATTGAGGCTATATCACCACACAATAAAAAAACACCAGATTTAACGTGGTTTAGTAAGAGTGCCTACGTCCACGGGGAAGAGGGGAGAAATTTTATTGAAAACAGAGAAGAAAATATAAGAGTTATAAGAAGATCTCTCTCTCTCTCACAACTCTCAATGGTGGAAATTTCTTTGATTCTTGACACACCTTTAAAAGGCCAACCCCAAGGGGTTATATAGGTCCTAGGATGATCCTAGTCCAATTCAAACTTCAACAATCTAATTCACCGCCTCAAAAAAAGAAACCTGAATTTAATCAAACTGGAAACAAAATCGTATAAGAAAACTGCCAGAACCCGATATTAGTCGACTATAAGCTGTGGCACAGACACTTCTATCATGAAGCCGTGTCGTGTCCGAAACGTGTCGGACACGCTTGTTGTGTGTATTTTTAAGAATTTGTCACGTGTCCACGTGTCGTGTCCATTTCAACGTTGTCATGTCCATGCAACATAAACTATAAGTCGACTAATAACGTTCCCTAGTCAACTATAGTGATTTATAAGTTAACTACAGTGACAAAAATCTGAAACCCCAACTTTTTGTTGCGAGGCCTAGTCGACTACACCCGAGTATTAGTCGATTAGCCTTGGAACCTAGTCGACTAATAAAACATATTAGTCGATTAATAATATGTACAAAGCCTGTACATGTCTGTGCATGATCTCTGAAGCTTGTAACACCTCCACCTGATCCTAAATTCTTCTCCAATGAATATAAGTCACTCAAAATACTAACGTTTGATAAAGTCAATTAAAAACACGGTTAACCAGTTCCACCGATGTCACCCGTTAGGTAGAGTGATTCAATCGGTACAGAGGTGAACCGTGTTTTTTGATTGGTTTTGACTTTATGTAATTGTATTTTGTAACTCTTCTCAATATCAAATTTGTAGTCCTTTTATAATTTAACATCCTAAAATTTCTCTGCAATTTCTAAAAAAGAAAGAAAGAAAAAACCTCTTCTGATTATTTTTAAAACCAAAAAAAATTAAAAAATCCACTCCTAAAAATCCTCATATAAGTAAAATTTGCTCCTAAAATTTTTGCTCTTTTGATTTTTATCATGAGTTTCCCAAAAAAACAACCTTAACCTAAAAAACCTCTAATAGTTATTAGATTTAAAAACACAGAGAAAACCAAATCTTGAAATTTCTTTCAATAATCATCTTTAAGCAAATCTAGATAACTTTTCGGAAGGAAATAAAAAAAGATAAAACACAATCTACCGCCATGCATCAGTTTCTAAAGAGGCAAAATTACGTATTCTATTATTTTGAAATTTTTTTTCAGATTTCTAAATGAAATTTTGAAATAAAATGGAAGATGAATTTCAAAGGAATTTTTTGGTCGTGCACATCGAAAAAAGAGATTGCAAAAGTTATCAATTGAGTCAATTATTGTGAGTTTCATGAAACGTTAGCAAAATAGCATTTAAATGAGGTAATTTTTTAATTAAATTTTAATTTTTCAATAAAGAAAATAAATTTATTATTTCTTACAAGAATTTCATTTTTGTTGTGAATGTTTGTTTGGAAATTATTGAAATCATTATCATTTTATCTATTATTTGTTATTCTGTTTTTCTTAATTTTATACTCGCCCGCTATAAATGATTTGTGGCTCTGTCCATGATCCAAATTCCCCATTTGCTTCCTTTTTATAATTTTCAACAATACCCTAAATGTTTTGCTTCATCTTTGTAAGCTTATCTTTTTCTAGGTAAGAATGAAACTATATTTAGGTCCCCTCTCTTTAACTCTCTTTGCTTGAACATGAATTAGGGGTGGTAATCTTGACTCGACTCGACGATTGACTGGTACTTGACCTGAATTTTTTGGGTTCAATTTACCCCTTTGGGTATAGGTAGAAATCCGATCAACCCACTTAACCCGGTATTTTGGGTTAGATTCAGTCTCAGACCTTACCTGTTTCTACCCGAATGACCTGATTATCTATTATATACTATACCAAATGTAACATTATAGGACCCAAGTGCTACAATGGTTTTGTGGTTAGGTGAGTTCACTGTCTCATTGAAGTTGTTGGATTCATTCTTGTGTTTCTCTTTCTTGAATGTAAAACAAAAAAGCTCTTATAGACTTAACTAAGTAGAGTGAATGTTACCCCTCTATTACTAGAGTTTCTTAGACTTAGTGGCTAGAGATTTCAAATTTGGGTAATTGCTTAATTGGGCTTAGGTAATTATAAATTTTTAAATTAACCAATTATTGAGCTCAAGCCTGACCCATCGATAATCAGGTCAGTTGAGCTGAATTCGAGTTACCCGATTATCAGGTTTGTTGGGTTAGGGTTAAATAAGTTAACCTAATTAATGATCGGGTAGGGTTCAGGTTAAGCATACATGGATTGGGTTGAGGCTAGCCTGACCTAACCCGACCTTGACCAAATTGCCACTCTAGAACGAATAATTGCAACCACCTCGGTTGTCAAGCGTTTGGCTTCTTTTCCATTACCATCTTCGGTTTGTGGGTCCTATGATTTTGCTATGATTACTCGTATAAGGATCAGAGCTCATGAGTATGACCAAATCTTCTTACTAGCAATATTAGATGCTATGAGGAATTAGATCAATCCATTAATTAATTGCCTCATGTTGCTTCACACTGCTATTTGTGTTGGATTGTTTATTTTCTAATTCAATTTTTATTTTGTCTTTGGAACAAGATCAAGTGAATGGAATGTTTTCTGCTATTACTGATTACTTCTTTGCCTTCATCTATGATTATTTATAGAAAGTTGATGTTATAAACTGTATAATGTTTTTAATGTCAATTGTTTTCGTTTTTTTGTACTGTTTTAAAAGCATATCTTTATTTTGAAAAATGATAATAAGAAAAAAGGACAAAGTTTGAAATTACTTATGGGTACAATTGGTGGTACATATTTGTTACCCCTATTGATTTTTTTTGGGAGCTCTCACTGGAAATTTCATTAATGCAATTTATATAACAAAAATATATAAAAAATTAATACTGAAACCATAACTTAAAAAATTGCATGATGGATTCATCTTAAAGCTGACATTTGAATTGAATAGAATTATCTAATGGATTGAACGCTACCAATTCAAAAAATGTTATGCCTAACCAAATAAGCTGAAACAACAGGCAGAGGACAAACTGAGATCCATCATACACAAACCCAGAGATTATAGAGGAATGGTTGCTGATCAATTAGACATGCCCATGGAGGCATCAGTGATCCGTGACACCAAAATTAGAACTAACCTCATCTTCAAGAATCATGATCCATTAATAGTTCTTGAGACCACAATATCTGAGTTGGTAGTGAATTGAATCAAAAAAGTTAGTTGACATAACTACTGGTGAAAGTGCCGATAGAGGGAAAGGAACTCCTAAACAAGGAAAAAAAATAAACTTTCCAAAAACAAAGAATGGAGGGGAAAAATATAGAAGGAAAGAAAGTTAAAAAGGCTCCTGATTGCCCAGTTTGCCGATCAAAACCGTGTTGAGAGGATTTTTTTAAGGTACTCTCTTATATTTAGACATCCTTTGTTATTACGTGTTGTCGTGCAGAAGTGTTGGTTAATAGATACAATTAGATTCTTTAATGCTTTTAGATGTCGATACTCAAACAAGACTTAACTATGCAAATATGTTTATCAAATATGTCTACTTTTTTAGTCACTGTCAAGAAGATATAGATGTAATCAATTTTAGAAGAACACTAATTGATTTAGAGAAAAGTAAACATTTTTCACAGGTATAAAATTTGTGTGAATGGTGTCAGGGTTTTAAGAACTCATGAACTAGATGGTACATACACTTGAAATGTAGAGTCGTGGCGGACATGTCTCACATGTATCAGCCACAATACTTCTATTATGTATGTACTTTTTAGAATTTGTAGTATGTTGTGTTCGTGATGGCGTGCCCAGGTCCGTACAATATATCTTGTCAAAAGAATGATGTATGTACTTCAGACGCAAATGTAAAAACTTTATACTAATGCAATACAACCAATTTAAATGAAGCAAACAAGAATAAATTTTTTTTTACTTAGCTGAAAGTTTTTTTTTCTTTTCTTTGGTGGCCTTTAATTTGTTTGAGACACCTTTAAACATTATTAGGATATAGGTAATTGGGCTAATCTTGACTATACATGCATTACTTTATTGGGTCTACACTATATTTTACATGCGGTGAGAAGGATGTAGATAAAATCTTTTAGGAAGAACGTCAATTGTTCAAAGTAAGAGTTCTTGTTACATGTGGATCTTGTTGTATATAATCTATGTACTGAATATCTAATATGTTAATGTTGGAATAAACCTAACTGAAATTGCACCATGACACATTACTTGTCTTATTTTTCTTTTATTCCATTTTACATAATTAGTGCCTTCTGTCTTTTGTCACCTAATGAGATTTTCTTTGTACTGCTAAATCAAAAATGACTAATACAATGGTTAAATACAGCAGCTGACTTGTAATTCCTCTTATTGAATGTGAACTGCACTAAGATGACATGTTTGTTTCTAACTACTGTCCACAGGTACGGAAGTTCCCATTGCTTATGTGATTATAATAGCCCTCTTCGTGTTGCAACACTATGGGACACATAAAATTGGTTTCTTGTTTGCACCCATTATAATAGTGTGGCTTCTGTGCATAAGCGGACTTGGTGTATACAACATTTTTCACTGGGACGGTCATGTTATCACAGCTCTTTCCCCTGGATATATGTTCAAATTTATGAAAAATATAGACATTGTTAATTGGGGGTCATTAGGTGGTGTGCTTTTATGCACAGCAGGTTATGTTCGCAACTTATGCCACACTCTCATTTGATTTAAGATATAGAGGAGAAGCTGAAGGTTTAATTTGCAGGGTCTGAAGCTATGTTCGCGGATCTAGGTCACTTCTCAAATAAATCAATCATGGTATGAACTTCACAATACTTTAATAGACATAAAAAGAGTCTCCAGAGTTCCTTTAATTAATATTCTCTAACTAATAGATGATGTTGCAACATGTTTTCATTTATTTGTATGTCACTATACCTCAATGATTATGCATGTTTCTTATGGTAAGCTTTTATCAAAATTTTCCACCCTTTTGGTCTTGGGCATTGCATAGGATTGTTTAGTCGGTTGCATGATGTGCTTTCTGTCAACAATGCTCATTTACGTGCTACAGTGCCTTCTTGTGATTTTTATTATAAGATCCTTCAAATCAGTTTATTACAACAAATTAAAATTTGTTTAAGGTTCAGAACTGGTATCATTTTAAAAATACTGCGGATATGCCCTACTGCCTAGGAATGTAACATTCGGCTGATTTGGGGTGCAGTTCATTCTTCCTCTGGCGAGGATTCTGTTTTTGGTATGATTTAGGAAGCTTTTTTTAGAAATTAAGATTAAAGTGTACAGAAGGGAGCAGATTGAATGAGAATCATGTGTTGAAAATTTTATCCTTGCTTTGTCTTTCTTTACTTCTTATCTATAGATGTGTCCTCTCTTCTACTCAGTTTTTATCGATCATTTTCTCTAATTGCAGCTACTATCATGATTATTGTTAAGTTAAGTTATTAGTATTTGGATTATTGGATTATTGGGTTATTACCCATATTTACTCATATACCCTCATTGTCTTCTATATATATATATTTTGTAACTCTCTTTTATCTAATATACAATCATCTTTTAAGGGTTTTCTATTTCTCTACATAGTATCAAAGTAAGGTTAACTCTAACCTTAAAATCCACTACCTTCTCCAAATTTTTCCTCAAATATCACTCTCCCATCCTCCATATATTGCCGCCACCTCTTCATATTGCCGCCACTCTCCAAAACCCTAAAACCTCCTCCACAAGTGCCTTCCTTCCCCCTAACACTGTCGCCTCCTCCTCCAAGTGCTCCCCAAGTGCCGCTACCTCTTCCACAAGTGTTCCAAGTCTTCCACAACTCCCTGGCACTGCCGCCACCTCCTCCAAGTGCTCCAAAGAAGCCACCACCTCTTCCCACTTCCTCAAGAAGGTGCTGCCACCCCCCTCAAGTGTCGCACCTCATCAAAAATCAGACTTTTAAATCAGATTTGGCTTTGTTGATGCTCTATCAAATCTTATCCAGTGAGATCTGATTTGTTTACTACTCAAAAATCAGATTTTTACCTCTGATCTGCCTATTTATATGAACTACAAGACTTCTTTGGTGAGATCTGCTCTGTCTACTGGTTAAAAGTCAGATTTTTAGATCTGATATGGATTTGTCAAGGCTGTCTATGCTACTATCTGGTAACAATTTACTTGCTTTTCTTCATTACTGACTGTTTAGTGCTACTACTGGCTCTCCTTCTGGTTATTCCTCTAACTGGTTATTATGTATGAGACTACAAGTTCATCCTCCACTGTGACACCTTCTTCGATGGTTGAAACTTCTATCCCCAAGACGATGTTGGGGACTACGGTGAAGTTGAATGGCTCCAACTACCTATCATGGACGCAAGCGTTCTACTTATTCATTGGCGCTCAAAACAAATTAGCTTACCTCTTACATGCTTCACTTGCTTATACAGATCCCACATATGTGATTTGGCTTACTGGAGATTATTTTGTGATGACACTTCTCAACAGTCCGAAAGAGAGGATTAGTGGTAGTGTAATGTTCCTGACTACTGTTAAAGACATGTGGGATACACTGAAGGTGATGTATGATAATGAAAAGAATCTCTCGAGGGTGTTTGAGATCTATGAGCGCCTGTTTGAGCTAAAATAGGGAGACAGATCTGTGTCTGAGTTCTATGGCGAACTCAAAGGTCTGATTGATGAGTTAGAGATGTATTAGCCTGTTGTTACTGATGCGGCGACACTGAGAGGGTATCATCAGGATCTCGCATGTCAAAGCTTCTATCTGGCTTGAGTCCTATAGTACGATCCCAGGTGCGGGGATCGTATTGCCACGTTGACTGCCTCCTTCTCGAGAGTTATGCGAGTATCTACTAGAGTTGATGTTTCCTTTGCACCATCCATTGAGCAGTCTGCCATGATTTCTGGACGTGGCAGAGGTCATGGTTGTGGTGATTTTGAAAGTCGAGGACGTGGATTTATTGGAGGTGGACGTGGCTCGTATAGAGGCATGTAGAGTGCATATGAGAAAGAATCCCAGTAATGCAGGCACTGTAAACGCAGTAATCACATCTCTAAGAAGTGCTGGGAGAAATTTGATCGACCTGAGTGGGCACAACTATTTGAATCTGATTCTTTTGCTCTGTGTAGCACTCCTCAGGACTATTCGTCCAATTCCTCTACTCTTCCTGGATTTTCATTGTTGTACTGACACATGAGAAGTATGATTGACTTCGACAACTAGAGTTCTCTCAAAACAATTTTTCAATGACTCATGCATCTGCTCTAGGTATGAACACCTATACTGTTTCTTCTCAAAAGCCCTGGATATTAGACTATGGAGCCTCATCATACATGACAAATATTATACAAAAGTTTGTTTCTTTAAATATGTCCACTGTCGACCCCACTATTAAACTTGCTGATGATACCCATTCACCTGTACTAGGCAATGGGGTAGTTCAGGCTACTCCATCCTTGACCCTTACTGATGTCTTTTATGTTTCACGATTTTCTGTTAGTCTCTTATTTATCAATTAGCTTACTAAACAAAATAACTGCAAAATAATGTTTTTCCTTCTCATTGTGTGTTTCAGGACCTATTGACCGGGAAGAGGATTGGTTCGAGACATGAGCGAGGAGAAATATACTATTTGAACGATCGAGTGACTCCTACGGGCTTGGTTGCAGGTCAGCCTGATCCGGTTTTACTATCACACTGTCGCTTGGATCATCCTTCGTTACAAAAATTTTAGTATGTTATTCCTGTTCAGTCCTCTATCTCTTCTTTAGATTGTGAGTCATGTAAGTTAGGTAAGAATAATTGTGCTACCTTTCAGAGTCGAGTCAATAGTCGTAGTAGTTCTGTTTTTGAGTTGGTCCACTCTGATGTTTGGAGTCTTAGCCGTATGCCATCAATTAAGGGTTTTAGATATTTTCTACTATTTGTTGATGACTTCTCTCACATAATTTGGTTGCATCTCCTAAAAGAGAGGTCAGTATATTCAGTGTAATTGAGTCTTTCTTTAATGAAATAAAAAAATCAGTTTTCTACTTCTATTCGTGTGCTTTGTACTAAAAATGTCCTGAAGTATGTAAAAAAATATGTATCTAGTTTTTGTTCCAAAAACGGAATTATTCATCAGATCTCTTGTTCTCATACATCCTAACAAAATGAAGTTGCTGAAAGAAAATATAGACATAAACTAGATATTGCTAGAACCTTAATGATCTATATGAGTGTTCCAAAATATTTATGGTCTGATGCTGTATTAAGCGCTTGTTATCAATTAATAGGATGCCTTCTTCTGTTCTCAATAAAAGATCTCTATTTTCTTGTCTCTATGCTAACAAAACCCCCTTCTCGACTTTTCGTGTTTTTGGATGCACTTGTTTTGTTCAGGACTGTCTCCTAGATCTATAAAGTGTGTATTTATTGGATATTCTAGATCACAAAAAGGATACCGATACTATATTCCCTCCACCAGAAAGTGTTTGGTGTCTGTTGATGTCACATTCTTTGAGTCTGTTCTATATTTCTCTACAAAGAATCCTGTCACCATATCTGAGACTGTTCATTCTTCACTGTCTGTGTCATCACCTACACCTGTTGATACAAATTTTTTTACCAGTGCCGCCAACATAAACTACAGATTCACCTGCATCAAAGCCAGTTCGGGACTTCAGATACGTCTACACTCATCGCCCAAAAGTTCCTGCCTCCGAACCAGTTCCGGCTAACCTCTCTCCAGTAGACGGTCCTCTTTCTCCACCATTAGTTTTTCTCTCTGATCTTGATATTCCTATTGCCCTTCAAAAAGGTAAACAGTCACCCTATTTCGAATTTCATTTCTTATGATCACCTAAACCCCACTTTTCGACAGTTTGCTATCTCTTTGTCTTCTGAATCTATACCCAGATCTTATATAGAGGCTTTATTGGTACCTGCCTGAAAATAGGCTATGGATGAAGACATAGAAGCTCTTATTTTTAGAGAAACTTGGGAGTTGGTTTCAGCACCAACAGATGCGGTGGTTAGTTATCCCTGGCTCCTTACTTTAAAGTACCGACTAGATGGATCTGTGAATAGATATAAGGCCAGGCTCGTGGCCAAGGGTTATACTCTACATATGACATCGACTATTTTGAGATGTTCTCGCCAGTTGCAAGGATGAACTCTATCAGGATTTTGTTCTCTATTGTTGTTAACTTGTCACGGCCATTGTTTCAGCTGGATGTCAAGAACACCTTCTTATATGGGGATCTTCAGGAGGAAGTGTATATGGAACAACCTCCAGGTTATGTTGCTTAGGGGAGACTAAAGTCTGTCATTTAAAGAAGGCTATATATGGACTCAAGGAGAGTCTAAAGGCGTGATTTGAGAAATTTAGTCTTACCATTTCTGGTATTAGCTTTCGCCGATATCATTCAGATCACTCTCTCTTCGTTCGGCGCACAAAGTCTGGCATTGTAATTGTGGTTGTTTATGTTAATTATATTTTATTGACTGTTAGTGACTCAGCTGGGATATTGGAGACTAAGATGTATCTCAGGTGTCATTTTGGAACTAAGAACATGAGACACCTAAATACTTTCTGGGAATTGAAGTTGCACATCAAAAACACAGTGTAATTCTTTCTCAGTGAAAGTATGCTCTGGACCTTCTGGAGGAAATAAGATTTTTGGGATGCAAGCCTGCTAATACACCCATGAAAGCCAATGTGAATTTATGATTTGATGACAGTCATACACTTGATGATCCAAGAAGATATAGAAAATTGATTGGGAAGCTGATTTATCTTACGGTGACTAGACCAGATATACCTTTTGTTGTAAGAGTTCTGAGTAGATTCATGCATCGGCCCAGAGAGACCCATTGGTTAGTTGCGATGAGGGTTCTAACTTACATCAAGAGTTGTCCAGAAAAAAATCGGTGTATAGGAAACATGAACATGTACGCATTTCTCGATACTCTGATTCAGGGTATGCTGGAATTGAGAGGATATGAAGTCTATTACTGGCTATTAACCTTTGTTGGAGGAAATCTAGTAACTTGGAGGAGCAAGAAATAAGATGTTGTGTCTCGCTCAAGTGCCGAAGCTGACTATAGAGTTATGACTCATACGACATGCGAGATGATGTGGTTAAAAAATTTACTAATGAAGCATAGTTTCAGACAGTCTACCATCTATATTACCCAGATTCCAGTGTTTCATGAAAGGACTAAACACATTTGACTGTCACTTTGTCAGATATGCTTGGACTAAGAAGATGATTATGTTTCAGTTCACATCTTTGAAGCAATTAGCTAATTTACTTACCAAAACTGTCTCATTTCAGGTGTTTTCTAATCTTTGTAACAAGCTGGGCATGTTGGATGTCTATGCTCCAGCTTGAGGGGGAGTGTTAAGTTATTAGTTATTGGGTTATTACCCATATTTACCCATATACCCTCATTGTCTTCATATATATCTTATAACTCTTTTTTATCTAATATACAATCATCTTTTAAGGGTTTTGTATTTCTCTATAATTATCATCTTTTTTGGAAATTTTCTGGAGCCCCATTGCATTTTGTCTCTACCTCCAATATCCCTCAAAATAGCTTGACCTTTTAAGACAATCTACTATCTAATATATACTATAACCAATCCTTAAATTTATTTCTTCTTGAAATAATTTTCAAGTTCCAATACTCTCAACCGTGATTTATGATTAGAGAAACAACAAACCATATTTGTTGTCAAACTTAGTTACTTAAATTAAGAGTTTTTATGTTATAAAAAGTTCCTAAATTATTAGTTTTTAAGTTATTAGGAGTCCTACTCATTTTATGTGTGTATTTGTAATTGTCTATAAATAATAAGTATTGAGGGAGAAATTAAGTGTTAGGATTTTGTCTTGTTTTCAAGAAGAGATGATGGTTCAATAAATTCCAATTGAGTTGGAGAAGACGCTGGCTTGAAGCAGAAGAGGCAGATCAAGGTGGAGCAGTTTCCTTTTCAGGCGCTTACTAGTTTCTTTTTCTAGAGGAGTACAAATAGGATTCAGATTCTATTCAATGAAGGTTTGTTTCTAAAGATTGAATAATTTATAATTCTTTTAGAACAAAGAGATCAACTCCAAATAAGATTGATCAAGATTCTTTAAGCATCTAATGGCTAAGATCATCTCATAGTCCAAATAACAGTTGTATTGTAAAATTTTATAAATAAAAGTTATAATCCAGCATTATAAATCAATCTCAACAAAGGAGATCAGAAGAAGCCAAGAAAGAGAGGAGTAAGGTGAAGGTGCATATAGAGAAGGTATACTCTTGTAATCTGGTCTACATTCAAGAGGAAGGTGAATACTCTTGTGGGATCAAAATGAATGTTAGATCTCTTTGTATCAAGTTTATTAATAAAGCTCTCTCCCTGTGGACGTATGCCAAGTTTGGGCCGAATTACGTTTAATCCTCATGTTATTTCTTTTTACTCTTTTGTCTAGGTATTGCTAGTTTACTTTACAATAGTTTTCTTTTTACAAGTACCATCATATTGCCAAGTTCCGCAAACGTCGATCCCGGGAGTAACAATTGATATCAGAGCTAAAGGTTAACGAAGGGTGATATGTTGAAGATAGAAAGTTCTACGATAAAGTTCGAGGTCGAGAAGTTCAATGGTAAAAAAAACTTCGGTTTATGACAAAAGAGGGTGAAGACGTTGCTGGTGCAAAATGATCTTCACAAGATCTTGCAGAAAAAGTCAGCAAAACTTATATGTACATCAAACAAGGATTGAGAGGAGATGGATCTAAAGGTGGTAAGCACAATCCAACTATGTCTGACAATGTTATGTACAACGTGATGGATGAAAAAATGGATACGAGATTGTGGTTAATGTTAGAGATATTGTATATGACGAAAAGCCTATCCAACAAGCTGTATCTTAATAAACAACTATATGATCTACGCATGATGGAAGAGATAACGGTTTTGGAGCATCTAAACTTCTTCAACAAGTCTTCAACAAGCTTCTAACTGTTGATGTCAAGATCGACGAGGAGGACAAGATATTGACACTTCTTAGTTCGCTTCTACAGTCATACGATCAATATTGTCACCACCATGCTCCACAGTAAGGAAACTCTCATCTTAAAGGAGGTGAAGTCAACTCTCTTATCTAATGAGATCTGAAAAAGACCAAATCAAGAGCAGGAAGAATTGAGTTTGGTGATCACGAGAAGGAAAGGAAGAGAGAAGGAAAGAAAAGTCCTGGCTCATCGAAGGCATGTTGCTTTTGTCACAGGGAAGGTCATTGGAAGAATGACTGCAAGCATAGGTAAGAATGGTTAAAGAAGAAATGGTAGACTGCGGAGGCAGACATAGCAAGTGGTGTATTAGACACTGACGTATTAATGACTTCTTATGTTGAAGACAACACTTCTCAAGGTAAAAGTTGGATATTTGATTCAGATAGTATGATTCATATATGTTTTCAGAAAGAGTTGTTCAATAACTCCTTAGTTGTAAAAGAGGAAGGGGCAAACATTACGGTGGATGGCTTGACTTGTGAGGTCATTGACACTGGGAAAGTCGAGATTACAGAAAGAGATGGGACAGTGCGCGTTCTGGAGGCAGTCCGATACGTCCCGGAGGTACGTTACAATCTAATATCCATAGGGTGCTCAACAAAGAAGGATACTGGATCCAAGTGCAATAAGGCGTCGTCATAGTTAGTCAAGGAGACCGGGTAACCCTAAAAAGAGAGAAGTGGGAGGGTTATACATGCTGAAAGAACAAAACTCAGTTCGAGGTGGAATTTCAGGGATAAACTTGGAAAGAGCTTATCGTGAGGTAGAGCTTCAAGGAAGACTGCAATAGGAGGTGAACCGGGTCAAAATGTTGCAGGATGAGAAAGAATGCATTCAGGTAAGGCCCGAGATGGCCCAAGCCATGGTGGTAAATCTGCCAAAGATCCCGGGGAGAGGGGGCAAGAGTTAAAATTTTCACGGTATGGTTACAACCAGTGTTTTAAATGTCGGATATTGGGAAAATGTCAGATGTCATAATCGGATGTCAGATTTCAGGTTTCGAAGATATTTCGGAGACATCTACTTAATTTCGGACGTCATGGCAGATAACAAATATATGCCCAATACATATATGCGAAACTATATGAATATGTTTAGAGTAGATATACTTACCTTAATTTTTACATACACTTACTAACTCATTGTAGAAATTTCTCAATTGCCCTAACTTTCAAGATTAACCAACATATTGAGTTTTTTCAAAATGTCGGCCGATATTTTCTCGAAATATCGGCCGATATATCGGATTTTTTCTGAAATGTCGGCTGACATTTTTCAAAACGCCATTTCAAATGATGGTGGAATGTCGTGGCGGTGAGGGCTTGAAAACGAAATGTCGGCCGACATTTCAGACACTGGTTACAACCAAAAAGAATTAAGATAGTACTCCAAAATCTCAAGGTGTTTTACTATAAACTTGAAAAGCAAGTCAAGGTAGAGATTGTAAGGATTTTGCTATATTTTCAAGAAGAGATGGTGGTCCAAGAAAATTCAATTGAGTTGGAGAAGATGATGACTTGAAGTAGAAGAAGCAAATCAAGGTGGAGCAGTTTTCTTTTCAAGCGCTTACGAGTTTCCTTTTCGAGAGGAGTATAAATAGGATTCAGATCCTATTCAATGAAGGTTTGTTTCTAAAGATTGAAGAATTTAGAATTCTTCTAAATTAAGAAGATCAACTCTAAATAGGATTAATTAAGATTCTTCAAGTATCCAATGATCAAGATTATCTCATAGTTTGCATTATACAATCCTATTAATAAAAGTTATAACCCAACATTGTAAATCAATCTTAAGAAAAGGAGATCAGAAGCAGTCAAGAAAGAGAGGAGCAATGTGAATGTGCATAAAGAGAATATATAATTTTGTAATCTAGGTCTACATTTAAGGAGAAGGTGAATACTCTTGTGGGTGCATACTCTTGTGGGATCAGGAGCAAAGTTAAATCTCTTTGTATTAAGCTTATTATTAAAGCTCTCTTCTCGTGGACGTAGGCCAAGTTTGGGTCGAATCACATTAAATTCTCGTGTTATTTCTTATTACTCTTTTGATTAGGTATTGCTAGTTGCTTTACAACAGTGTTCTTTTTTCAAATATCATCATATTGTCAAGTTTCGCAAACATCGATCCCGAGAGTATTAATTGGTATCATAGCGCCGATTTGTTATCATATTACAGTTTTTTATGTTATAAGGAATTTCTAACTTATTAGTTTCTAAATTATTATGATTCCCACTCATTATGTGATGTATTTGTAATTGTCTATAAATAATAAGTATTGAGGGAGGAATTAAGAACTCACTCAAATTTTTTTCCTCAAAATTCTGATCTGGTATCAGAGCAAGGTTCATGATCCGTAAAAAAAGAGTTAATGTTCACTGAATACTGTTCATTAAAAAAATTAGTTGCTTTCAAGTTTAAGACCCTAGATATCTTCATGATCAAAAACCCTAGTCGTCGTCAACTATCACCTTCTCTACTACTTTCCACCACCAATATTACCCTATTTTGCAATCTACGCTGCCTCTGTTCTCTCTCGGCCCCCCTGCTACAAAGAGATTTAACTTGATAGGTCTTGTCGAGGCATTATTGTGCCATCTAAAGTTCTGTTGTGATTGCTATGTTGTGACGTGCCTCTAATATACTGATCTGATCCTCTGCTATTATTCTATCTGAACGTATACAACGTGGATTGTTAACGTTCTTTGTAACTACTATTAGGTGGCTCTCTTTTTTATCTACAACCTCTCTGCTGTTAGGTCATGTTTTCCTTCGTCTACTACTGTTGCTTCAATTTTCTTCATAGATGCTATTGCTACAAGAAGTTTTGTCATTTTCTAATGAGTTTAAGGATTTCTCAAAATCTCTCTGACTGAGTTAAGGATCTTTTAAAACCACCACTTCTATGGTGTTTGAGAATATCTCAAAATCTCTCATATTAAGTTTGAGGATCTCTCATTCATTTCTACTGAGTTTGAAAATCTCTAAAATCTTAATTTTATTCAAGGAGATAAATACAATCTTTGATGTAGTTTTTGTCTAAGTAATTGGTTCGATCCAAATTCAGTTTGCTTTGGTTTGCAGCTTCGGTATCAACATCATTAATTCAGTAGATTGGCCACAACATTAGGAATACTTTTTTTTTGCTTAGGAAAACTTTGTTTAAGAGATGTTTTGTTAGTTTTCGTAACAAAGCTGAGCATGATTGATATTTGTGCTCCAACTTAAGAGGGAGCATTAAACTTAGTTACTTAAATTAGAATTGTTTATGTTATAAAGAGTTTCTATGTTATTAGTTTCTAAGTTTTTTGGAGTTTAACTCATATTATGAGATGCATCTGTAATTGCCTATAAACAAGAAGTATTTAGGGAGGAATTAAGAACTCGTTCAAGTCTTTTTCTCTAAAATGCTGATAATATTGCTGATAATATCTTCAATAGGGAGGCCAACATTATTGATCTTCTTTAAGAGATCAAAATGGCATGTGTAAAATTTAAGAGATCAAGAAGGCATGTGGATAGTCTTTGAGATTCACAAGATTTTTTGGCTATGTCATGGATCACCCTTGAAACCTTGATAGCTATAATACCAATTGATCCCACATATGGACTAGAAGCTCCCTTCAATCCAAGGTCCCAAAAAGGAACAAATATGTTATTTCTTTTGCATTTGAAGACATAAGAACTTGCTTCTCATGGAAACCTATTATGATGATACCTACCTTATTTAGAACTTAGAAGTTGATCTATTTTCAACATTACAATGAGGAGGGCTTTAAGTTTGGCAAAGATTTGTAACTTGTCTTCATCACTGGAGTTCTCAAAGCCTAACATGCACACAAAAACCCAAATATCCAATGGAGCTATCAAGCATTGAAGCTAGGCCACACTACAAATAATGGGCATGGGTTTGGACCGTAATTTTGTTGTAAAAAGGTTTTAGAAACTCCAGATTTCATATTATGACGCCAGCCTCTTCTTATAAACGCCTGATTTGTTGATGGTGATTTCATGTGAAATCCCCAAATTTCTCCTTCTTCATCTTTGAGCAGGCGATCTTTATCTTTGGTGTCTTGTTTGATCCCTTAATATGTCTGCTCAAAGTTCTATCCTGAGACTGTTTGCTCCATTTTTGTCTTCTCCTTCCAAATCTCCCCCTTCTACTCTGTCTAAGGACAACATTAGGGTTCACTATGTCGTGCCGAAGAGGGTTGATTTTGATTTCTTCAATCATGAGTTGGTGGATGCTAACTTGTCTAGTCCCAATAATCTCATTGTCCCTCTATAGTCTCTGAAATTAGCTTATGTCTCTCTTGTGTTCCGATTTCTTTTGTCGCTTTGATTCCCTTGAGATTTGTCCCACACAACTTCACCCAAATGGTTGGGGTTTCTGCTCTTTCATTTGCTTGTGTAAGTCATAGAATGTCCCTCATCTTCCGGAGTTATTTTCCCAGTTCTATTCCACTTACTGAATCAGTGATCGAAGTATCGGCCGAGTCGGATACGACTCGGCCACCTTCGATATGACTCGGAGGCCCGAGTCGACCGAAGGGAGCCGAGTCGACCCAGATCGGGCCGACTCGGTCAACTCGGCCGAGTCGTGTTGAGACCGAGTCGGACCCGACCCGGGTCGACTCGGCGCCCGTGACCCTACGTTTAAAGGGGCTGAGGGAGAGAGAGATCAGATCTGATCTCTCTCTTGCGCTCGCTGCCCCTTTCCTCTCGCCGTCCCCCCGCGTCGCCGTCGCCGTCGCGTCGCCGTCTTGCAGGTAATTCTCCCTCTCTCCCTCTCAGTCTCTCTCTCCCCCTCTCCCTCTCTCTGTGCCTCTCTCTCTCTTTCTCTGTCTCTCTCCCGTTGTGTCTCTCTCTGTCTATCTCTCTTTCTCCGTCTCTCTCTGTCTCTCTCCGTCGGACTCTCTCCCTCTCCCTCCCAGTCTCTCTCTCTCTTCGTCTCTCTCTGTCGGACTCTCTCCCTCTGTCTCCGTCTCTCTCCCTCTGTATCTCTCTCTGTCGGACTCTCTCTCCCTCTCAGTCTCTCTCTCTCTTTCTCTGTGTCGGACTCTCTCCCCTTCTCCCTCTCAGTCTCTCTCCCCCTCTCCCTCTCTCTGTCTCTATCTCTTTGTCCCTCTCTCTCTCCGTTTCTCTCCTCCTCTGTGTTTCTCTCTCTCCTCTGTCTCCGTCTCTCTCCCTCTCTCTCTGTTCCTCTCTCCCTCAGTTTAATTAATTTGCGTTTAATGTAATTTAATTTAGTTTAGTTTAGTTAAAGTTAATTTAAGTCAATTTATTTTAATAAAATTTTATAATTATAATTAAGTTAGGTAATGTAATAATTTTATTGAATTTAGGTAATTAAGTTAGTGTAGGTTAATCTAGTATAAACTAGTTTAGTTTAATTTAATTTAGTTTCATTTAATTGAGTTTAATTTAATTTAAATTAGTTTAGTTAACTTAATTTAGGTTAATTTAATTTAATAAAGTTTTGTAATTAAGTTAGGTAATTTAATAATTTTATTGAAGTTAGGTAATTAAGTTAGTGTTGCTTAATCTAGTATAAACTAGTTTAGTTTAATTTAATTTAGTTTCATTTAATTGAGTTTAATTTAATATTGTTTTAATTCAGTTAATTTTAGTTTTAATTTAATTTAACAGATAATTTTTTTAAATTTCAGTATGACTCCAAAGCAACGGATATTGGATGGGAACATGGTACCCCTGTTGGTGGAAGTAGAAAACTTGTGAAGTGTAATTATTGTGGGAAATAAGTCCATGGTGGTATCACTAGATTGAAGCAGCATATAGCACATGTACCCGGTCAGGTGGAAGGATGCTTGCGAGTATCAAAAGAGGTATCTCAAATAATGAGACGACATCTTTCTGAAGGTAGCAAAGAAAGAGCGGCCATAAAATCTAAAAAAGAGCGACTTATGAGATCTTTAAGTGAGGAAGATTTTTATGATGTGACCGAAGAAGATTCTGATAATGAAATTGAAGAAGTTGGTGGTTTAGAAGGAGTTGAAAGAAGATAACTAAAATAAGCTATGAAAGAAAGTCGTGAAATGGTTTGGAGATCGGCAGAAGGAGTTGATATTGGTGGCAGTAGTTCGCAGCCTTCAGGATCAGGGAGTAACCGTGGATTGCGTCGGAGTATGACTATGAGAGAAGCTGAAATTCCAGCTCTTGGTATTGATCCTTACATGTTCCCAACAAAACAGAAATCAATCAAAAACATGTTCTCAACTGAGAATATGTAAAAGGTTGGGAAATCCGTGGCGAAATTCTTTCACTACAATGCAATACCATTCAATGCAGCTGATAGTGGTCCTTACTATCAAGTCATGATTAATACTATTGCGGAGGCAGGCCCAGGTGTAAAAGGCCCTACAGGGTACCAGATTGGCAATCTATATTTAGAGGAGGAAATGAAAGAAATTGAAGTATATATTGCTTAAATAAAAACAAAATGGCCGCAGTATGGTTGCATGATCATGTGTGATGGATGGAGTTCTCATAATAGAAAGCCTATTGTTAATTTCATGATTTATTGTGATAGAAGTATGATCTATCATACTTCTGTTGATACCACTAATATCTCGAAGACTGCTGAGTATATATTCTCGCTAATGGATAAAGTTGTTGATGAAGTTGGTGAAGAAAATATCGTGCAGATTGTAACAGATAATGAGGTAAGTTTCAAAGCAGCTGGTCACATGTTGATGGAGAAGAGAAAACATTTATTTTGGTCTCCCTGTGCAGCACATTGCATTGATTTGATGCTTGAAGATATTGGCTCTTTGAAATCAGTCAAGGAGACATTGAATGATGCTAAGATGATCACATCATTCATTACAATAGCCTCAAAGTGGTGAATTTAATGAAGCTATTTACCAGAGATAGAGATTTGTTGAGACCAGGTATAACACGGTTTGCCACCGAGTTTATTTCTATTGAAAGCCTTATTCGCTATGAGCAAGATTTGAAAAGAATGTGTACACTACCGAATGACGTGAATTCAATAAGGAAAGGAGTAGAAGAAGTATGCGAGATAAGGTTTCTAATCTCATTCTGACTGACCGGTTTTGAAAGAAGGCAAGAGAGGTTCAAAACATTATGGATCCTCTTGTTAGAGTCTTGAAGATAGTGGACCAGGACAAGAAACTTACACTATATATTATATATGAAGCTATGGATAGAGCAAAATTGGCTATAAAGGCATCAAATAAGAACTGTAAGAAGTACTGGGATATCATTGATAGAAGATGGGAGGGATAATTGTATAGACACTTGCATGCTGCTGGTAATTCATTTGCTTAGAAATCATATTGTTGACTAGAAATTGAAGCTGTCATATCATAACAATCGTGTGCTTACATTATTGCAGCATATTTTTTAAATCCAGCACTCCAATATTCAAAAAACTTTTCTACACATGCAGAAGTGAGAAATGGATTAAAGGAGGTCATTAAAAGATTGGAGCCAGATTTGAATAAACAAGTAAGAGCTATTAATGTAGTAATAATAATTTATTTATTTCATCGATATAATGTTATGCAAATATTAATACTTGTGATGTGTATTCTCACAGATAAAATTATTTGTGGATGGAGTTGGAGAATTTGGAAGCTCACTAACTAGAAGAGCAGTACAACAATCTCTTCCAGCTGATTGGTGGATTAATTATGGCGAAGAAGATCCCAATCTGTAGAAAATTGCCATCAAAGTTTTAAGCCAAACATGTTCTTCATCGGGTTGTGAAAGAAATTGGAGCACGTGGTCGCTGATTCATACAAATTGCGCAACCGGTTGGCAATGAAAAAGTTGCATAAACTAGTATTTGTGCATTACAATATGCGGTTGCGAGTAAGAAACTTGACATGTAAAAGCGACACTGATGATTATTATAACCCAATTGATCTGAACAATATTTTCAATGATGATGATATTTTGGATGAGTGGATTCGTGAGGGAGAACAGCTGATGTTACCACCAGATGACTTATAGGTTGGTTGGATGAAGGTATTCGTCGTACTGACGAAAGTAGCGGTGATGGCGCTGATGATGGTGATGGCGGTGATGATGACAGCGGTGATGATGATGGCGGTGATGGTGGTGGCGGTGATGGTGGTGAGGGTGATGGCGGCGGTGATGGTGGTGATGGTGGTAATGGTGAAGAGACTCATGGTGTTGGTGGAAGCCAACGAGGTGGTGCTTTAACATGGGATTCAGAATATTATGCCACACAAGATACAGATCATGAAGGCCGGGCAGGGATTTCGCAACACGTAGGCATTTGGATCGGTTGGTCGAATTCAGTTCTAGCGATGATTATTCGAGTGGACATGATAACTACTCACATGGTCATCATAGTCTTGAAGGCCATTTACGGGGGTTGAGTTTGACATCTGGCCAATATTTTGGCACTGATTATTCTAACACTGGTGAATATTCTACTAGCAGCACTGAATATCGAGGTTTTGGGTATTATCACCATGGAGCTGATATTGCACAACCCCTACCGCCATATTACTCTGATAGTGGATCTTCTAGCCAATCATCTCAGCCTACAGGATCTCACTCACAAACATATTATTATCCTTATGGAAACTATATGCCTGGTTTCTATACTTATCGCGGGGATGATGATAATGATGATTTTGTGCCTCCTCGTAATTCAACGTGGAAATGACTATATTAGCAGGTACTTATGAATTATTTTGTGCAATTTACTATATTATGCATGTATTTTGATATTTTTCTACCGACGACGCTTGTATTTATACTTTCACGTTATGTTTTGAGTGTTAGGTGATATGTTTTGAATATGTAATGCATGAATTTTAATGTTTACATTTTTTATGATTTGTCATGATTTTTTTCATAATTTTTCTGGCGTTCTATGTAGCGTTTTGCGCGTATCGTCCGAGTCCGATCCGAGTCGCCGGGACCGATCCGTCTCGGTGCCGGCTGAGTCGGCGGCTGAGACCGAGACTTTGAACCATGTACTGGATCAATCTGGCTCCTCCTCTGCTCCTACTTGCTGCCACATCAAGGCAACCAGGAGGAATATATTTTTCTTTGCTTTTGACTCTAAACCCAATAAAATCATGTTTTCATGGGAGGGTTACATCATTGTGACCTCATACTCCCTCTCTCTTGTTGGGGCTTGCCGAAAGTTCAATCTCCATTGTCCATTCCTATTTATGGGTCCGAGCTGTTATGGAAGCTCAAATCTTCGTTCTTGAACAACGAAAGCACTTTTGTCTTTCTTGAGAAGATTCTCACGTCTTCGATAGAGGCTGATTTTGTTGGAATTTGGTCTCGAATCCACTTGAGTGATTAAAGAGGATATAGCAAGAGAGAAAAGATGGTTTAGTCCCACATGAATTAAAATAATAGGTGGTCAAGTTTCAAATATGATTAGATCCTAAACACCAATAGAGGTTTCCCTTTTGGGTCACATGGATTCTCAGCATATTTAACACTACCATCTAATTAGTTAGCCTGTTGTCGTAACAAAAACTGGTATCAGAGCTACAGGTGGATTAGACATTATTTGTGAAGGCATAGTGCTATAAGAGTTTGGTAAAAAAATATTGGTGAGCTCAAGGTGAAGATTTGATCAAGTTAAAGAACTGACAGAGCGAATGGATGCTAGAAAGGTGAAGGACTCGAGTCAAGTTGAGGTACTAGAGCATGTGAATTGGCTCGGGGTAAAGACGAGGAACTAGAGCTGATGAAGATGGAAGTAGGCACAGGGTGAAGTCAAGGTACTGGAGTCGAATTGAGATTTAAGGTGGAGTTTGGAGTACATGCGGTTCAAGAATGATTCGACCCGGTTCGAATTAAGGTGGAGATTGTTGTGATTGGGATTCAAGTCATGGTGGAGATTGATGGGATTTAGTGACTCAAATCCACTTGAGTGATTAAAGAGGATATAGCTAGAGAGAAAAGATGATATAGTCCCACATGGACTAAAGAAAATATGGTTAAGTGTTAAAATATGATTAGATCCTAGATTCCATTAGGGGTTTCCCCTTTTGGTCATATGGATTCTAAACATGTTTGACACTACTATCTATTAGTGGGCCCATTTATCATAACAGATTTCTCCCAATTCTCAAACAATGGATTTCTTCTCAATCAAGTTTCATTCATTCCCACTTTCAGAATCATGTCCTCTTGTGTTTGAAGGATTTGAACCCAAGCAAATTTTACTTCTAACCTTTTTCCCTTCAAGGAAGGCGCAAAAACGAAAAAATTATGCTCCTTTTGAAGAACTCATCCCGAGGTTGGTGTTGCAAATTTGTCGGGTCTATTTGCCAAGGAGGTGGTTGCCGTTTCAAGCACGCTTTCCCTGGGGAAATCTCCTCAAAATAGAAATTCAGGGTGTGATTTTCTTGTACCTTCCTCCTCTGTCGCCGACAGGAGAGAATGAAAGGAGAGCAATATTCTCCCTCTGAGTCAATTCTGAACGAGACAACTTTCAACTTGGAGACTTCTACTAAGGTAATTTACCTTTTTCCTTCATGCTTCTTTCAGAGTGTTCCTTTTATTTTCTTAAATTTTGTGATGGTTATTACCAGGAGCTTGTTGCTGTGAAGCAAAAGCTTTAGAAGAAGACTCAACAGTTGGAGCAGGACAATAAGGAACTCTTCCGGATGTCCGTTGATGTTGAACTGAGGGTTGGCTTTCAGTTGAATATCTAGATGACCAAGCATTTGAATGCTTTTCCGGAGGTTGGCTTCCGACATCTTGATTGGGATGATTGGATCCAAATGCAAGCCTCGTGAAATTGCGAAGGGGATCAACTACATTTGCGACGAGGGAAGATGGTTCATGTGAAACATGTACGAGTGTTCAAAAATTAGCGATAATATGACTAAACTCACGCTTCACCAACAAATTACGATCGCACGCAGGAAAAGATTAAAGTATAACACTACAAATTGTTTTGAAAAAAAAAACATGCGCAAGCATTCAATTTCAAATCTGGAGAAAATATAGATAACAATTATGTTATGTAGGCAAGTTTTACCATCAATATCAAACTAGTGTATCACATAGAAGAAGAATCACACAATCCTACTTATATTTGGTGGATAACAGTCAAATCGATAACAACTCAAAGATGAATTATTAGACTCAAATAACTGATCGAGATGAGAAACATATATACTGAGGATCACGTCGACCTCAGTGTCCTGCTGAGAGTAGCTAGAAGCGCAACTATGATCTTCACCAGTCCAACGCCTCGAGAATCACTTAAATTAGGCTTCAGATAGCTGAGAAACAACCTGAAAATGAGATTTGAAACTTAACAGGTCTGTTTCAGCTTAATGGGTCTGCACTGTAGCAGAGGGGTCGGGTCTGGAGCTGTTAGGTCTGCACTATAGCTAGCGAGTCAGATGGCTGCAACTGGATTGGATTCTATAGTTGGGTATAATGACTTAAACACACATGAATACTGATTGGACTCGGGTCTAGTGATGCAGATCCAATTGGAGAACGATCCATATTGGCTTGGTATTTGGGTTGTTGTGGGTCAAAGTGCTAACAGGTCGGGCGAGTATTTGGTGGAGGTTACAAGTGAGGAAGGAGAAGAGGAGGCAGGTTGGGTGGCAGCGACTAGGTGTCGGGACTCAAGGGTGGGAGGACTTGCAGGTGGCGGCTAGAGAGAAGGAGGGAAGACAGCGACCACCTGTGACAACAACCGTGGGAGAAGACACATGCAGTGATGGGGGTCTGGCAGCGGGGGAAGAGGGAGGGCATGCAAGGGAGATGGCGGCCTGGGGAGATGGCGGGGGAGGAGGAAGAGGTGCGGGAGACGAGGTTGCGGCAGGGCTGCAGGAGGAAGAGGAGATCGCAAGTGGTGTTGGATTCTTTGGTTGTGGAGAGGAGAGAATGGCGGTGTAGGTGGAGGGAGAGATCGGGAGGAGGCAGGGCGATATGACTAGATGAAGTCAACGACGACAGCGATTGCTGCGCATGAAGAGAGAACAGAGAGGGGGGCGCGAGCGTGAGGGGAGAGAACAAAAGGGAAGAAGATGACTATATGAGAGGGAAGAAAGAGAGAAAGGGTGAACTAGGGTTAGAGTTTTAATTAGGATTAGAGATAATGAGGACTTCTAAAATTTGAGAAAAAACACTCACAATGTTTTTTTTATCAAAATTCTGCATTAAAATTTCAATTAAATAGTACTTGAGCCTATTTATAGGCTTTACAAAAATTCAATTCTCAAACTACATCTGATGTGGTATAAACTTTAAAATAAAAGCAAAAATAACTACAAAAGAAAACCAAATATAAACTAAAACTAAAAATGCATAACGACTAATTGAGCTACTCGAACAAAAATCAAAGCGACTTGTCTTCTCCAATGATGATATACGTGCTAATATCATGGTTGGATGTTCCTATCATTCTGCGCGATTGGGAGAGAACTCGATCCCGTCAAGTTAGAAGTGGAGATGCTTTCATACTGCTCCAAAGTATGTAAGTCGCTTTGGTCAATTCACGTGTCATCAATCAGTGCCTTTCCTTTCCATCGGATCAGATAATTTTGAGTCCCACTATCACTGGTGCCGATATTTCATTATTCAAGATTTTATCAATTTTATTTACTGTGTTAGGTAAAATATCTTGTAGCGAAGGGGGACAAATGCTTTCAAAAATAGGCTCAGCGGAAGGCTCATCAATCTGTAAGATAATATCAAGACCCTTGTAATCCACTAGGTCTTCAACATTGAAAATAAAACTCATACTAAAATCTTTAAGAAGATCTATACATAAACATTATGATTTCTTTAAGATTTAAAATGGATCAGCACTACATGCATGCAATTTTTTAACAACATTAAAAGTTTTTAATTTGTTCCAAACATCAGCTCTTAGCTCATAATTGGCGTTGTTTCATGCAAACTTATCACTGATTTTCTTGTGTAATTTATGCACGTGTGATGTAACAAATGATGTAAATGATGATGCTGACTCATAAACTTTATAGTAATCATCTATGGGGATAAGGGATGTGGGTTGTTTAGACTTAAAACCATCAACAACCTCATGGTGTTTTTACTTGTTGTCCTAGTGACAGATGTATTATAGGCAAATTCAATGGTAGACAACTTGAAATCCCATATCCAACTTGTTCACGTATGGGGATAAGCAAAAGAAGCGGTAAAAAAAAGAAGAAGGGGATGATGTCGATAATAGAGGAGGAAGGGTGTGGCGATCAGAGCAAGAAACGACAGTAAGAGTCGGCAGTAGAGGAGAAAGAGGGTGATGACCAGAGCAGGTCACGACAGTAGGGAAAAAGGAAGGGGCAGTTGCATGTAGCGGAAGGGAAGGTGGAGTCGGCAGCGGAGCCCGGAACAGAAAAGGACGAGGCAGTAGTTGTGACAGCGACAACAGGGACAACTGTGGTAGCCGGGGAGACAACATTAAATTGCTTAATCACGGGAGCGATTCTCAGAGAAATAGCGCTTACAGACTCGTGGGTTACAGTGGAAACTCTGTTAATAATGACAATCTTAACAGGACCGATGCAGACGACAGCTATATACCCATACTCTTGACACTTATTGCATTTAGCAACGATGCTAATCTTGAAAATTTTCTTTTTGGGACCTTTGTTTCTGTTATATATCTCGACGTTTTTGTCATTAACATCATTCCTGAGTGGGGGTACTAGACCTATGAGGTTGGGTAGGCGGGGGAGGTCTAGGCACTGGGGTTCTTTGATAAGTAATATATGGCTGCAATGGAAGTCTATGTCCTTGGTTGAGGGACTGGATCAGAATACAAGCTTAGCTATCATGTCATCAAGTGTCGCTGTCTGTTTGGAATCCATCGAGGTGATGAGAGATTGACTAGACTCTCCTAAAGATACGGGAAGACACGACTCTAAACTAGATGTCAGACTAAGTTTTTTTAATCAAATTAAATTTAAATGTAAAAAGCAAAAAATTTCTAGTAAGTGCCTAAATGATGCAAATTCTGCCCTAACTGTGCTCTAATACCAAATTGTTGGATAATCCTTGACTTTAATGGATGGTCTTTCTGGGGGCATGTCCGCAAGGGAGCTCAATAAGGGTGATAAGTCTTATAAAAATGCTCATGGCGCCTCACGGAGAAAGAGCGAGACGAAGAGCGAGGATGTAAATTGAACTTTGTTAAGTGTGTTTTCTGTTTATGTTTAAGGAAATAACTTATGCAATATCATTTAATGTTTTCCCTGCTTTCGTGTGCCTTCATTTTCTTCTCTTTATTGGCTTCATTAATGATGTCCTTGTTATTTGTAGTGGTCAGTTTTTGACCCCTCGAGATCACGACATGTGTCCATCCAATACCCAGGAAGATGCGTAACACGTAGCCCTCTCCAGAACCTTTGAAGAAGAGTCTCAGTCCCATTCAAGCTCTGAGCAGTTCAAGCAGTTGGAAGATTAGAGAGGGTCTGTTGCAAATACCCTTATCTCCAAGCGAAATCTATATTTGAACCTAACGGCTACAACTTCGAAGTGGATTGATCATATATACAACTGGACGAAGACCTTTGGATAAAGACGAACGTGTGCCCTGCCAATTCAAATTATATTGTTCAACTCCAACTGCCTCCAAGATAAGCAGTTGAGATAGGACAATTATTTAAATACAACAAGACTCTATAATCTTATTAAAAACACCCACGTATATAAATAGTAGATCCCTTCAAACGAGAAGAGGATAATTAATAAAACCCAGAAGCCCTAGCGCATGAGATAGGACGATCACCATTGTAATTTTTTTCCTGAATTATAGTGGAATCCTCTCTCCCTCTTCATGGTTTTTCCCTTTAGGATTTTCACGTAAATCTTTGTGTTTGCGCTGGTATGATCTCAGATTCGTTTATCAATCTTCCCAATTTTAGTGCGTGGACAAATTCTCCAGGAATTACCCTCTGCATTTGGTGCTTTCATTGAGATCTTTTGAGTCTGTACTCAGAGTTCTTCCAATCCCATACCCTTTCACATCCTCAAAAAAGATTTCAAACGATAATAATGCAGAAGAATGCTACCCACCATGATGTCAACACCTCCGACAAACTCGTTTTGTCGACACTCTCCCAATGACAACTTATCCAGTGAGTGGCCGACTTGCAACGACAGCTGTGTGAACAGCAGGTCCATACAGACCGCGAACGAGAACTGATCTTCATTCATTGCGATACCGTCGAGCGCGAGTGAGAAGCGGCAATGCAAATCAACCGCCAGCTACTCACGCAGATAAATACTCTTCGGAAAGAGCAACAATGAGTCATTGAGTTGAGCGCCATGGAAACCCAAGTGAACACATCTTCTGAAATCCATCATCTTACAACTCCTACCGACTTACGTTTCAAGTTAAACAAAATGCATTCCTAAACAACCTCATCACATGAGGGTCCAGAGAGCCACAGAGCCGATCACTCACAGAAGCGGACAAGGGGGCATCATGCCTCAACACACAAGAAGAAAGAAAACACTTTCCCGATAGCAACAAAGATCAAGGATGACTCAGTCTTCACTCCCCTGAAGTTACCAATTAATCAGATCCTTCACGTCATGAAGCATCAACCCTGGGTGAGACTCCCTAAGTCAAGCAAGTACGATCCATATCTCCTAGAAGCAAGAGGATATGGCTCTTTCCATGGCAGTCTGAGTTACATCACCGTGCACTGTTGAGCCCTCAAAAGGCACCTCGAGGACCTGGTCAACGTGGATACCTCAAAGAGTTCATCCTCGATTAAGAGGAAGATCCGGAGGTCGGAGTACCCCATCCAAGTCTATCGACTAAAGCGTTTACTCATCAGCACAACCGAGGACGAGAAGATTCTCTAGAAGCAATGTAACTCTTTTTACTTGAAACAATACTATGTGTAAAATCATGTAATATCCAAGAAAAAGTTTATGCAAATTTTATTTTTGGCATTTTGTACCTCCTCTGAGTAGGGTAACTACCCCTCGGGGAGTCTCCTAAAAGATAAAAGCTCACCCACAATGACCGCTCGGAGCTCAGCCCATGGTACTCGAGCCAGTCAGCAGCCTATAGTGGGTCATTCCTTAACGGCTACCCCTCGAAGAGTCTCCTAAAAGATGGAGGCTCGCCCACATGACCGCTCAGGGCTCAACCTATATCGGGTCCTCACCCTGATGGCTACTTGAGCTACTCAACAACCTATAGTGGGTTCTACCCTGACGGTTACCCCTTGTGAAATCTCTTGGAAGATGGAGGCTCGCTCACAATGACCTCTCGGAGCTCAGCCCATGGCTACCCGAGCTAGTCAACAACCTATAGTGGGTCTTACCCTTTCGCTACCCCTCGGGGAGTCTCCTGAAAGATGAAGGCTCGCCCATAATGACCGCTCAGAGCTCAGCCCATGGCAACTCGAGCTAGTCAACAGCTTATAGTGAGCTTACCCTGACGGCTATATCTTGAGGAGTCTCCTGAAAGACGGAGGTTCGCTCACAATGACTGCTTGGAGCTTAACCCATGACTACCCGATCCGGTCAACAACCTATAGTGGGTCTTAACCTGACGGTAATCTCTCGGACAGTCTCTTGAAAAATGGAGACTCGCCTACAGTGATCGCTCGGAGCTCAGTCTACATCGGGTTTTCACCCTGACAGCTACCCGAACCAGTCAACATCCTATAGTTGGTCTTATCCTGACGGTTGCCCCTCGAGGAGTCTCTTGAAACATGGAGGCTCGCTCACAATGACCACTCAGAGCTCAGTCCCTGGCTACTCGAACCAGTCAACAGCCTATAATAGGTCTTACCCTGACGGCTATCCCTCGGGAAGTCTCCTGAAAGATGGAGGCTCGCCCACAATGACTGCCCGTAGCTTAGCCCATGGTTATCTGAGTCAGTCAACAACCTATAGTGGGTTCTACCCTAACGGCTATTTATCGAGAAGTCTCCTGAAAGATGTAGACTCGTCTACAAAGATCGCTCGGAGCTCAGCCTACATCGAGTTTTCACCCTGATGGCCATCCGAATTTGTCAACAGCTTATAATGGGTCCTAACCTGATGACTCTCTTGGGGAGTCTCCTAAAAGATGGAGACTCGCCCACAGTGATGGCTCAGAGTTCAGCCTACATTGAGTTTTTACCCTGGCGTTACCCGAGCTAGTCAACAGCAGCGGGTCCTACCCTGACTGTTATCTCTCAGGGAGTCTCCAGAAGATGGAGACTCGCACACAATGACCACTCGAAGCTCAGCCTACATTAGGTTTTCACCCCGACGGCTACTCGAGCTAGTTTATAGCTTATGACAGGTCCTACCCTGATAGCTACTCGAGCAAGTACAAGGCCTACACTGAGTCCTACCCTGACGGCCAATTGAAGACAACCTATTTTCAAGGCACCATACAAGCACATTAAGAGCAAGAGAAAACACAACCGAAGAAAGAGGTAATCACTTTTATTCATAATAATAAAAGAGGATACAATTTCTTATTACATATCCTGGTTAAAAAAAAAAGAGAAAAGGTACAAGTGGACTCAACTAGCCCCGCATACGTTCGTTGCCTTGGTCCTCAAACCATCCCTGAGACCTTCCAGGATAACCGCCGGAGCCCCCAACCGATCGCCCGACCTCTCTAACTGACAGCTCACACCTCTGTCCCAATTGCTCGGCCCTCGAGCCAGCGGCCCGTACTCCCGAGCCAGCAGCCCGCGCCCTCCGAAGCCGAGCTTAAGATTGAAACTTGAGAGTGCAGCGCTTGCGCCTCCATAAGCAACTCTCTGTGGGAACTCTAGAGCTCGTAATAGCGCGCAGATTGACGTGAAGCATCAGCCCTCAGCTCCTTCATATCATCCTCACGGCGCTCCATATCCTTTTTCAGTATCTGGACTTTGTGTTTAAGCTCCAGTTTTTCGGCACGCTCCCGATTGATTTGCTCCCGAAGTGAAGAGATCTCTGACTGGATTGAGATGACCCTCTCCTGAAGCACGCATATCTCGTCCAATGCCTTCTTTAGCTCCTCGAGCCTACTTAGGAGCTTTACTTTTGGGGCCACCTTCTCCTGCTTCAATCCATCCATCGCCTCCAACATGCCATGCGATTTCAGGAACACCTCACTCACTCTTTCTTCAAGATCGCTCACTATCACATTATGGAGATGAGTTCGGGTCCAACGACGATGAGGAAGTCGAGCAGCTTGACTCTATGTGACAGGGAAGCCTAGGTAGCGTCCAGTACAAACTCTCCGACTCTTCTCCATTGGGCGTTCAGGAAGTCCATCTACGATCCGGGCTCATCATCCAGATTTATCTCCACTCCCCCGCCCATGTCCTCGGGGTTGGACACCCGTGCCTCCCGAAAGACTCCTCCTAGAATTTGACCTCCCAAGCTCATGGAGGCTGCCAAGTCAGAAGGTAGACGCAAAGGGTCCACCGAGCCGACACCCACAACGGCCTTGCAACGATAAAAAAAGAACAAGTTCAACAGAGGAATCAAAATTTTCATTTATTCATTCAAAAAGTTACATCGGGATCAAATTACAAAGATAAAAGGAAAAGAACTCTCAAACACTCACCATGCCTTTGCGAGAGGCCTCGGAGGGTGGAGTCGGACGATCCTCACCTACGGAGGCATCACGGGGCGAGGTTCTGATGGTGGGAGCACCCGAGGGGAGACCCATCATTGGGGGAAGCAGCACCACTGGTTAGAACGCTCGGGGAAGCTCTGGTCTCCGCAGTGGAAGCATCCAATGGGAGACCCGTCGCCAGGGAGGCGTGCTACCGAACGGAGCACTCGGAGAGGTCCTCGCCTTCACGCCTAAAGCACCACGCTCTGCCGGACGTCTCAAGCCTTGGCCTTTGAAGAAGGCATCAAGTTCAAGCAGATATCTCGGGGCCGCTTCTCGCTTCCTGTCCTTGTATCCATCCTTGTATTTTTTTGAACTTGAATACCTTCATCTCTCATTCGTACTGATCTATCACTGTCTTAACGCGTGCCTCCGCCACGTCCTTTGCAGTCAGTGCCGATCCCAGGGTGGCCTCCGCGATCTCAGCACGCTCGCGCGCCTCTCCCAGTTCCCGCTAGGTCGCCTACAACTCCGTCTCCTTCTGCTGCAACTCGGATTCCTTGCGGCGCAACTCCGTGCCCGCCTCTTGTAACCCAGAGTCCTTCTCCGGCTCCTTCTCCCGACCTTGTTGAACCATAACTTCGCACGCCCGCGGTAATATTTGAGCAGTGGTGTTCGAGTAATGATGTTTGATTGGTGAGATTCAAATGGTGGTGCTCGAGAAGTGATTCTTGATCATGTCCTCATTGTGTTCTGCTCTTTTGTACTCACTTGACTTCCTCCTCCTGCTCTTCCGTACTCATTTGATTTTCTCTTGCTTATCTGTTTTCTCAATAATCACATATCCATGGGAAGGAGAACATTGAATTGTTGTAATTTCCACTTAAAGTTCTCATCCTTTCATTCAGAAATGATCTTGTCTTATCACTTCCTCTTAAAAGTTGTTTCAATTTTCAAGATGCCTTTTCGACTTTCCAGTGCCTTTTTTCTTCTCTATAAATACCGTTCTCCTTTTCTTCTTGTTCATCAAAGTTCTGGGGTTTGAGGTATCAAAAGTTAAACCTCTAACTTATCATATATAATTGTTGAAAGAATCATCATTTAACAGTCAAAATTTTCAAAGATGGCTTTCTCAACCATCAAAAGTAGAAAACTGTTCTTTTGTAGTAGATCCGCAAGAAGTCTAATAAATTAGGAAGAACTTACAGTCAAGTGGTTGGTTGGTTGGATTGATCTCTTGAATATATTTGGTTTGAATTTATATGATAAATCATATTATATCATATTAAGCTCTTTGTTAGTTCGTAGTTTAACACTCTTTATGTTAGGAAACCTTTTTCTTCAAGTTAATTATTAAATTGGACCAAGTCCATTATACAGTGTTTTAGATAGTGATCTGAGCGACTGCCTACGCAGCCTCCTAAGCGAAGGAGGCATCTAAACATCTCCAATAAGGTAAGTGATCTTATTAGGTTCTTGAGCTCTAAAAACAAAATCGGAGACCTACCTAGCTTCACCGCTTTCTTTGTTGCCTCCCACTGCTGCCCGGGGACTCCTCGTGGCCAGTCACCGCCCTCTATGCATCTCTGTGTGTGTGTTTGTGTGTGTGTGTGTATGTTGGGGGAGGTGGTGGTGGTGGTTAGGGCCTTAACCCATAGGTTTTGTTCCATGTTCATGAGATCATCAGAGGGATTAAAAAAATGTGTCCCCGGTATCTATAGATGTCTGGTCTGGATTTCTAAACCTGGCTATTCACGAGACAGGTTGGTGAATGAATTAAAAGGTGGTTTCAACATGGTTATTTTTAGGCAGTTTTAGATAGATGAACTCATCTAATCAAAGATAAGTTGGTGATCCTTTTAGGCAGTTCAGATAGAGGGACTCATCTATACCTTCCTCACAGTATTAATGGAGTCCAAGATTTAAACCTTAATTCAGTTTCTTCGCAAGATACAATAATATAACAGATACAGAGTCTGTACTAGATGACCAGAATAAAAGGGTATTTAATTGTAACCTCGTTATTAACCTTTGATGAGATCCCAAATAGGGAAAGCCCCTACTCTAAAGTTAAAGAAACTCCTCTCTTCTCCCCATGAAAACCGGCAAGGGTTTGGGCAAACCATTAAACATTGTGTTCTATTTTTGTGCATCTTTTGTGATTTGTCACCAAGTTCTAGGAGTTTATCCTCTGAAGGAGATTTATTTGGCTTCTGTCGTGTCATTCTAATCCAAGATAAATATGAAACATAACAAAGAATAGGAACTCTCAGGACTGAAAGATATTCTTCTACTATTTACTCTCTCTAATGTTTTTTGGTTTTGGTGTGACCTCTACAGATTGCTTTCAGCCTTCTTGTTTATCCTTCACTTATTTTATGTTACATGGGTCAAACCGCATATATATCTAAAAATTGGCAAAAGGATGGAATCGATCATGTTACTCATCTCAGGGCATTTGTACCTCGTGAGTCATTTCTCTTTGTGATAATGTTTTGGAAATGCAGCTATGACTGCTATCTCTATCTCTATTACTGAACAAATAACTGTTTGTTGCATCTTGGAAAGTTCAGGAAAACTTCGTCATGTCTACCCATGGCTCTCTCTTCTAGCTTCTGCTGTAGGCAGCCAAGCAGCAATTACGGCTTCATTCTCAATTATAAAACAGTGTCTTGCACTCGATTGTTTACCTAGGGTGAAAGTGGTGCACACTTCCAATCAGATTCATGGGCAAGTTTATATTCCGGACGTCAACTGGATCTTGATGGTCCTTTGCCTTGCTGTCACTTTTGCTTTCAGAACTATTCCCCATATTGGATATGCGATAGGTAAATGTGTATGACAATTCTATTCTACCTGGTTAACTCATGCTTCTGTTATACCCCTTGTGGAAGTCTAATAATGCTTTTCAGGCCTTGCTACAATCACTGGTATGCTGATCACTACCTGCTTCATGTCGCTGATCATTGCTTTGTACTGGGATAAGATATTACTGGGTGCATGTTTTCTGGTCTTCTTCGGTTCAATTGAGGCTATCTACTTCATGGGTTGTGTTCTGAATATGGAGAAGGGTGCATGGGTTCTCATTGTGTTCGTAGAAATCTTATTGATAATTATGCTGTCCTGGAACTATGGAGTCATGAAGAAGTACCAGTTTGATATGGAAAATAAAGTCTCAATTGACTGGCTCACGAGCCTGGGCCCAAGCCTAGGAGTTGCCAGAGTTCCTGGCATCGGGTTTGTTTGTACTGACATTACAAAGGGAATTCCAGCCTTCTTCTCCCATTTTGTGACAAATCTTCCAGCCTTTCACGAGGTTCTCATCTTTGTTTCCTTCAAATCGGTGCCAATACCTCAGGTTCCTCCAAGCACGCAGTTACTAATTGGAAGGATGGGACCAAAAGAATATAGGATATATCGATGCATTGTGAGGTATGGATATCGTGATGGTATTGGAGACGTGAATGAGTTTGAGGATCAAATCATTCATGGTATCGGAGAATTTATTTCACAGGATGATGGAAACTCTGAAGCCTTGTCTTGGTCCCCAGAGGATCGAATGGTTGTTTCGGGGAACCTTCACGTGGGTAATGCTTTAATTGCTGTGGAGGCCACTGATTCGCTTGCTCCTTGTGAGAACTTGGCAGATATTGAATGTCAGAAGCAGCAGACTGGTGAACAGCCTTTGCTAAGGAGAAAGAGGGTTCAGTTCTTGTTGCCTCCAGAAAGCCCTAAGATGAGCTCGGCAGTGAGGGAGGAGCTCCAGGAGTTACTGGATGCAAGGGAGCATGGGACAACATATATTTTAGGAAAGTCACAGTTCTGTGCCAAGAGAGGATCAAATTTTTTGAGGCGGCTCATGCTAGGGGTGTATATTTTCCTCGTCAAAAATTGCAGAGATCCATCAATGGTGTTAAATATTCCACATGCTGCCCATGTTGAGGTCGGTATTTCTTACACTATATAAATTAATAGAGCATGGTGCATGAGTATCTATGTAATGCTTGATGCTAATGCCTGCATGTGTCCTAAATAATGATGCGTATTTGTATGTACTGTTTAAAGAAGTATGTACATAGTATTCTGATGATAGAATCATCTTTTTGCTATTGCACATTTTGGTATTGATATTTTTAAGTGAGAAAGGATCCTACAGATAAATATCTGTCAATATATTTGTTTTGTTTTGTAATTTTTATGTTCGTTTTTGCTTGATAGAGTTGAATCCAACATTGAAAAGAATAGTTATAAATATTGTTCACTGTTATTTCTATTTATGTGAGTAATTTCTCCTGTGTGAGTCATTTAGCAGGCAATATGGTACATACTGACTTCTTATGGTTCATTAAAAATTAGGGTGCGTGTATTGAATAAAAGTGAAAAAAAATACAATGCAAATCAGGAATTGAGGACCACAGATGGTGAACATCCATAGGATTCTGGTTGAGCCAAATTTTGGCTGACATTTTCATCCCATAACAGTTAATTGATTCATTTGTTACGTTCATTATGAAGTCTTTCAACTGCCTGATGTTGGGGAAATTATTTCTTGCAGTATGCTTTAATATATTTTCATCTATTGTCAATGAAAAAGTCTAGTTTCAATCACCTTTGTGTGTTGTGGTGGATAAAACTCCGCCACAAGCAATTGAACGCCCCCGATCAAATCTTTCAGAGCACACAGAGAAGGAGGACGTCCTTCAGATTAGGAGTACCGGTGTGGTACCGGTCTAAACTCTCGGGTATGAGAATTAGTAGTCGGTAAGGGAGGAGGACCGACAGAGGAAAACTGTCGGCGTAATAGTGGTGGACTGGCAGAGAAAAACTGCTAGTGTGTTGTAGTATGTGGTCTGAAGATTAGGAAAGTGACCTCCTCCTTGGAGAAGGTGTATTTGTACCTAATATTGATGATGGAGTGGATGTGGATAGGTGCGGATCTTCAACTGTTAGGTTTGAATCTGCCGATCCTTATATTCGCTGAGATCGTATTCAGGTTAGGATTGATGCGTTGGAGGGGTGATCTGCTGCTATCTCCAACTGCTTGCTGAGTTGTAAGGTAGCTCTGGACGAGGGGGAGGATAGGGTTGCGTAACAGATTCGTGACTCAAAGAAATTCGCCTCAATCTGTCTGTGGTGATGGATAAGATTGCTACGTGATGGGGTATCTGGTCCGGAGTCGAGTCGATTTTGGGTGGTTGTGTGACTTCAGACTTTGGAATGGTAGCTGACTTCGGAAGGCCGTGTGGCTTCGGAGATATGATTGAGGGCTGCCATCGGATTTAGGCATGGTTGAGATTCTGAAATGGTGATTCTGAGAGCTTCCTTGTATTCCTGCCATTGAATACGTGTCGTGATCCTGACAAGGGTCAAATTTTGACTATTACATGTGTATAAACATATTCCCTTATAGGTTAATGGAGAGTTCTAAAATTCATTGAGGTTCAACCGGCAAACTCTTGTTTTCTTGTCATAAGTGATGAAAGATCTTATTTAGGAAATATAATATGATGTGTCATGTTTTTGTATTGATTTCAAGTATTCTTCTCATATTAATTAAACTCCCCCACATTTTATCATTTTTGTGGTATTCTCCCATCTTGGGAAAACTTAAGGTTCATAGGTGATAACTAACAAACCTATGACCAAAATGCACAGTAAAAAATTGTCAAGGAAGTTAGCCATCATCATGATAGTGGTTATGTATCAAACCTAGGCATATGAACATATGGGCAGTCCTAACAATCTACGCCATTAATTACAGAAATGAGAACAATCAGAAACAATGGAAATGTAAAGAAGAGGAGGGAGGGGGGATAACAAGCGCAATCAAATAGTAAAGGGATGAAACAAGCGGTGAAGGAAAAAAAGAGAGAAGGAATAATGATTAAAAAAAAGATCAAAGTAAAATATAAAGAAAAATATACAGAACCTTGTCATTTTCTATGTTGCCGTGCCCAAGCGTGTTGAGTATTTTGACTAAATAATTGGTTATCAGTTTGAGCTGTCTGGTAATGAGAGGAACTGCCTTCTCTTGTGGGATTCGAATGTTACTGTTTAGTTGTACGTAAACCACTAACATTGTCTTTTTTGGTCTTGAAATAGAAAATAACTTGAGATCCTTGTGATAATTCAATATTTTTGAGACATTGATAGCAAGAACAATCAGATAAATTATGCAAGTCCGAAATATTAACACAGACAAGATTTGAAGAAAGTATAATAGTGTGTGGTGGACAAAAACCGGCTTATCGTGGATCAGATCCACCCACAAGCTGATTGGAGGCACTCCACGGGCGATACATGTCAGAACACACACGAGAAAGAATACCTTTCAGGTTAAGAGTACCTGTGTGGTGCCGGCCTAAGACTCTCGGACGTGAGAATCAATAAATGAAATATTAGGAAGGACCAGCAGAGGAAAACTACCATTATAGTGGAAGAGTGGAGTAGAACGGGGAACTACTAGTGCGTTGGTGGACTGAAACATGAAACTTTCAGTGTGGTTAATGGACTAGCACATGGAACTGGTAGTGTAGTGGATGGGCTGGAACAGAGAACTTCTAGTGTAGCGTATGTGTGTGTTTTGAGGTTTAGGAAAGCGATCAATCCCCCTCTTTTTAGAGGGGAAGGATCGTATATACCTGACAGGGATGCCGATATGGAGTTGGAATTAATGGACCGCTGTAACTGCACGATCTGCACGTGCTGGATTTGTTGTAACGACCGTGATCACTAGCTTTGATTAGTCAGGATCGCATGCCGGGGAATCTGCTGTCATATATAACTGCTTACTTTAATGTAGGGGCGTTACATGTTTTCCATGTGGGAGAGAATGTTGTTGCATAACGACATGCGAAGATTTTATTGGACTGTTGTTGAGGGCCTCGGGCTCGGAGTTGGAGACTTTCAAAACGGGAAAGACCTTGGGAAGATCTTGGAGTGGCGGAAGGTGGCTCCGGGATTTAAGGGATGACCTCAAGAAGGTTGGATGTAACAGAGGGTGTCTTCGGAAAAGTTGGATGTGGCGGAAGCTGACTTCGGAAGAGTTATATGCGGTGGAGGCTGACTTCGGGAAAGTTGGATGTGACAGAAGCTCTAGGTATGTCTCAGGGAGTTGTGGACTTCTCGGGGAAGGTGCTTGATAGCTGGGACAAATGTCAATATTGATGATAGTCAAATTTTGACTATCATAGATGCCCCCGCTTTCCCACTTGTCGAAGTTTGTGGAAGAGAAGTCTGAGAAGCGAAGATACTTGGGGTGGATGCTTTGAAATTCATAATGATGCTTGTGCGGAGAATCTCTTAGGATCGCTGCAGATCTTTCAGAATTAATTGTTGGTTACACAACTGGCTGACAGTTGTTACATCGGGCGGCTGGATCCCCTAAACTTTTATTTCTTTGAATCCTGGCGGCATTAAGATTGGGATTGTGGGGTTTTATGGTTTGATGGCGACGTTTGATCTTCTTCCTTTATTGTTGATCGCAAATCTCGAGATTGTGGGCAGACTCTTCAGGGATTGTGAATTTGAATTGGAGGTGGTTGCGCTTCTCGTCCTATAAATAAAGGGATATCTGCGGGAGGGAATTGATTGAGGCGAACCTGTGCACAGAAAATGTAAAGTTTAGAAATGAGAATAGAGAGTGCAAGGTTGCTCAATGCTACATCTATTACAAGTGGCTTTGCGGGTCGTGATCCACAAGAAGGGACTGCGATGAAAGCGTTTAGTAAGTTCTTTTCTAAGTTACTAGATCCGGTTAAATAGTTTCTTCTTTGTTTCTTAAAAGAAAAAGAACACTGTTAGTAATAAGAACAGGAGGAGAAGAAGAAGGTGATGTTGGTGTTTTAAAGTGTATCTAAACTAATCTAAAAAGAAAGAAGAATAAAGAAAGAAGTGTTGAATTCTATCCTAAGAAATAAAGAAAGAATTAAAGATTTAATTATTTCTTTGGCCGATTACTTATCTTGGATTGTTGACGAAGGCTTACCTTGCTTCAGCGATCATCATATAACCCATAAGATTGAACTCAATTCCTGTCCACATTACATTTTCAAGATGAATAGTATGAAAGATACAGACATTTAAGAGGAGGAATCCATCATGATGAGCTATCAGTGGCACTCGCAAAGGCAAGACAATTTTGATGCTACTAGATTCACTTGGATTAAATAATCGAACAAAAAGAAAGCAAAGTAAAAAGAAGAAGAATAAATAAGAATGTAACTTTGATTGAAATAGAACAATAATAAAAGAAAGGAGGAAACTTACACTGGTGTCACTCTCAATACAACTTTCTTCTCTTTCTCTCATAAAACTTTTCTCTGATCTCAGTTATATAAAGAAAAACGAAACATTACATAAAGAAAATAAAAATCTAAGTTAAACTACAAGCCTAGCCTAATTCTAACTCTCTGCTGGAGTGATGCTCGTTTGCCTCTGAAGTTTGCAGTATTTAAAGGCAAACGTGGAAGGGGGAGAGAGTCTACAGATGGGGGGACAAACGTTCCCCCAACTGCTTTAACCAAGCCCGCAAACGTAGCTCTAGCCGCCTTTGCGCGACCACAATCTGGCCAACTGGCCAGATCCAACGTGTGTGGATCTGTCTTGTTTGGATACACTTTTGTATGCTGGTAGAATTCACTTTGGAATCCTGGATTTAATCTAATCTTCGTTGATTCTTCAACTAATCGAAAAATTCTCAAAAATCCGATTTAACTGAACTGCATCTGAGACTATCTTCAACTAACCAAATAAATCCAGTTAAATTTGATTTTAACTGGTATTATTTGATATAATCTTCTCTCCTTTCATTAAAATAAGCCTGCAAAATTAAGATATTAAGACACAGTAATTAGCGTGATTTGTTACATGATAAATGTAGGAATGTAATAATAGATACATGTATAATCACACTTCCACACCTATCTTTTACTCATCCTCGAGCAAAACAAGAAAACTAAACCTAAGACTTTGTTAGATTTCTTCGCAGGTCATGCGATTGCATTGAGCATGTACAACAAGCTTTTAAACCTCTAAGTTACCCTTAGAGGAGGAGTTGTAGTCTCTTGAGGGTTTTCAGTGAATTACACCCGCAAAATCCATAAAGAAAGAAAAACAAAGTGTTAGTATTTTCGAAAATACATTTTAAATAGAGAGAAAATATTTGAAATATTATTGTAAAAATTCAAGTAATCTATAAGTCTTTAGGATTATCAAGACTTAGTCATTTCTAAATTTAGTCTATTTAAAAACTTGTTATCAATTAAGGTAAAGATTAAGATTGTATTTCTCATCTAGTCTATTATTTTACCCAAAGTCATATGCACCTTTTTACCGTGAATGTTTTGTCTAAGGGTTCTTCAACTCTAACTCTTTTGTCTTATTTTTTATATTTTATAGCGACAATATCTCCTAATTTTATTAGGTTTTCTAATTCGCCAATGTAACGAGCCTTAGGTCGGCGACTCCCAAATTGGACGGTCTTAGGGCACCAGGTGAGAAAACACCCTAAGGACTTTAAAAACTCGAGCAAACTAGGTCACAAAACTAAGAATTTTTATTTGTAATATGGAGTACTTTTAAGCGTGAATATTTATGCTTTATGAGGCACAAATACTCAGGTTAATTAGAGAATTTTTGATATATATCTATATATTTTTCTTTTTTTTTTTTTTTATAAGGCATAAGAATATTTGTTTTGAACCCTAAGTGTGTAAGTGTATAAATTATGCATATATCATCAAGGTAAAAATCAAGACTAAATTACTTTTTTAATTTTTCTTCCTAATCCTAGAAATCAAACAGATAATCTTATTTTCACCAAGTATAAGAAATCTTAATTATGATTCTCATATTCCTTAAAATTAACTTAATTTCTTACAAAAAATAAGTAAAAATATTGTTTCTCTTTTCAAAATATTTTTGAAAGAAAAAGAAAGTATTTTTTTTATATAAAAAAGAAAACTTATGTTTTGTTAGAACCTCTCACCTATCTCATGTATTGTCCTCAATGTATGAATGAATGCATAAATGCTTAAAAAGAAGAAAGGAAGAAAAATGTTACCTCAATATGGTGATTTCGGTGGTGGTCAGATTGGGCCAAAGGTTGCTGCCTAATCTAAGTAACGTGGATTAAAGAACCCTCATTTTATCACCTCTTTTCTATTTAGATATTTACAATTCCCAACATGAATAGGTTCATGCTGGATCCTAACATTAAATTTATCCCGATTATATGACAAATCTTGAAATATCATCAAGGAGTCATTATGGTCTATACCTAGGTCCAATAAAAGAATATGATTTGGTGGAATGGATGATTTGGGCTCTGGAATGAAAGGAATAAGAGCCAACACTAACTCGGGTATATGACTCAAATCAAGTTTAGGTTCAAGAATCGGTTTCTCGATTCAAGAGTTGAGTCCAAATTAAAAAATTGAGATTCACATTCTTTTCCTAACAATCGAATGTGACTGTCCAAAATAGGTGGTTCATGTTCTAAATCAATAAGTACGGGAATCAATATTAGCTTGGGAATTGGGTCAAATCGTGTAAGGATACCGGAGTCAACAATAATTCGAAATTTGAAGCTGAATCACAAAATTGAAGATCAAGTTCACATTCATGTTCAAGTTCAATTTCACTGAAATGAAAACTTGCCAATTTGTCAATGGTTTGGTATTTGTCAAGTTCAAGATGGTATGATGAAATTGAATCTTGGTTGATGTTTCCAAGATACCATGATTTTTGGCTCGTATCAATATGGCTAGGGAAATCTGGAATAATCAAAATTGAGTAGGGAGAGTTTTCTCATTCCTATAATTTGATTAGGTTATAACCTAAAAGTTTAGAATGGTGCTAAGGTTTCTCAATACTATTGTTATAGCAAGTGGATATGCAGATCGTGATCCACAAGGAGGAATTGCGATGAAAGCTTTAGTAAGTTCTTTTAAGTTACTAATACCGCTTAGAATCTTTTTTCTTAGTTTTTAGAAAAGTAAAGAAAAATGTTAATGTTGAAATAGGAGAAGATATAAGAAGAGGTGGGATGTTGTTGTTTTAACTTGAAAAAAACTAAATTAGAAAGAAACAAATGAAAGAATGAGAACGTGTTTCAATTTTAAGAAATTAAAGAAAGGAACACTAAAAATTCTTACCTCTTTTGGCCAATTACTCACCTTAATCTTTAGCGAATGTGTACTTGAGTTCGGAGGCGATCAATGGATAACCCAAAAGATCGGATCCAGTTCCTCGACCCATTACATCATCAAGAAGATACAAGCATGAAATGGTGCGAACATACAAGAGGAATCCATCGTCATGAGTTATCAGTGGCACTCGCTAAGGCAAGGCGATTCTGTTGCTATAAGACTCATCTGGATTGCAATTGGTACCAAAAAAAGGAAAAGTAAAAAGAAGAAAAACATAAAATGTAAACTTTAGATTAAATAGAAAAATAATGAAAGAAAGGATAGAGAATTACAATGTTGTCACTCTCAACATAACTCTTTCTCTTACTCACATGAATCTCAGTCTAACCCTAGTTTACAAAGAAACAAAAAAATACATTAAAAGAAAAACAAAAGCCTAAGTTAAAATCTAAACGAAAAACCTATCTAAACTCTCTGCTGAGTGGTGCCCGTTTGCCTTTGAATGAATTTGCAGGTATTTATAGGCCAAATTAAGAGGGAAGAAGCATCTGAAGATAGGGGGAGCAAACGCTTCCACTGATTCTCTTAGATTGCCGCGGATCAGCGGCCCAGGTGGCCAGATCTGGGGGCTCATGGTTATCTGATCTCTGATATCTGTTTTTATCCATTTGGTTTTTCCGTTTGTTCTCTGGATTTGCCAATATTCTGTTGATTCTTCCGCTAACCAAATGAATCTATAGAAATTCGAATTTTAACCGGTTTTCATTTGGTATTATCTTCGTTGATACGCTCTGATCTTCAATTAGAACTGTTCCAATCCTTGGTTTCGATTTAATCTGAATTTAAGTGAGCTTTTGGGTTCGTTTTCTCTCCTTCTTCATTAGTAAAGACCTGCATATCATTTAGACAAAAATAAAATTAAATATCAGAGTTTATTATATAATAAACATGAAAATGTGACAATAAATATCCAATATCAGTGATAGATCACACTCCCACACTATCTTTTGTTCGTCCTCGAGCAAATGAAAAAGAAAAAATTAACCTAATCTAACTCACTTTCGTAGGAATTACGGTTGCACTTAGCACGTGCAATAAGCCGTTAAACCTTTAGGTTATCTTTAGAGGATGGATTTTGTCTCGTGAGGGTTTTTAGTGAATTACACCCATAAAATCCATAAATAAAGAGAAACAAAAGGTTAGTATTTTGAAAACACATTTTGATAAAGGAAAAACATATTTGAAGTATTCTTTGCAAAAATTCAAGTAATCTATAAGTTATATGAAAACCAAAATTTTCATTTCTAAACTTAGTCTCTATTCAAAAACTTGTTAATAATCAAGGTAAGGAGTTAAAAATGTATTTCTCATCTACTTTATTATTTTACCCTAAGTCATATGCATCTTCGTGACCATGAATATTTGACTCGGGATTCTTCAACTCTAACTCTTATGCCTGCCTTATCTTTACATTTTTTTATGGTAATATCCCTTAGTTCTATTAGGTTTTCTAATCTGCCAATGTAACGGGCCTTAGGTCAGTGACTCCCAAACCAGACTGTGGCGCCCCGATCCGGCGGGTACGGGGACGCCACTGCGACGTATATACGTAGGTCAGAAATACCCTCACGTATATACGCTAAGCATCAGTACAGGCAAGATCAGAGGCGGAAGCACAGTGGTAATATACATTCCAACAGAAATAGCGCAAGTACATGGTTATCGCAGAGAATGATACAACGTTACATGAATATTACATCACTAGAAGATATAAAAGTACAATACATGAAGGATATATATAATAAAACTGAGAGATGCTCACGATACGGCAAGAGGGACCTCGAGAGCCTAGCAGGAGATAAGCTGGGAGGAAGAGCTATGACGACGTCCAAACTTCTGCTACACTCTGACCACCACGGGAGGATCCGCTGCGCGTTCTGATCTACTACAGCCAAGCCACATGATCCAGGCTCTAGAATCTGGACATGAGAATCCAGGGTTGTTAGCAACCCCAGCGAGTACATACAATAAAGCCAGGTGGCGTGCATAACAGATACATGTGTACAGGAAATATGTATCGTGAATATAAGCACATAAGAACATGAAATAAGACAGTGAGTAAAGTAACTATAGGAAATCAGTTATATAAGCTCACATTACCGATCAGTGAGATTAGTACGTCGAAGGAATAATCCAAATAAGGAAACCCTCATATATATACCCTATACCTCACGTCACTGTAATCTGAGTTTATATAATCTGTCTTTGCCTTCACAATATAATAATGAAATAGTGTGGAAGCAATTAAGTAATCCTACAAGATAACACATGTCTAAGTAGTGAGCAGTATAAAACAAGAGTATACCTAGTCATGTATCAGGAACATGTTATTATTAAATTATTAAGACTCATCTGATTTGTATACGTCGGTATGTGTCCTATCCCACATACCTCAGCATACAGACCGAGAAAGTTATTGGAAACTGATGGATATCGATGAATCATGCTTAGAATGGGTCCCGTACATGCCCGGGACAACGGTCAAGGAGATCCGATACTGAGCCGGAACTTACCGCTAGGTACCGGGACTTATTGTACGCCCGAACAGGAATAAGATGTCACCGCTCCCACAGGAATAGGCCCAGGGGCTTATGGTACAACCGACAGGTAAGGGAGTAGGGGTGCCAGTACACCCCACGGAAACGCCTGGTGGCCTCCAGGTCGAATCCAAGTACATGGCCGTGCGACACTATAAGACCATCATAAACATGGAGACTATATCAGTACTCATCAGTTTCCCCCATCCCGGTGTAAGTTGTCTAATTATTATAATCTATCCAGTGATAATGTCCACAGAGTATTCATAGTAATCTTATATTCATGGTTATCCTATTACGGGGATCAACAGGAGTATGGTATCAGGAGTAATGTCAGGAGCCTCCCTATTTCAGGGGTTCAAGTATACAGGAGTACAGGAGTACCAAATATATGGTAATAATATAATAATCAAGTCCCCGTAAAAGTGATAGCCATGAATATGTCATATAATACACAGGTATTAGGGGTGGTAGTGTCCGGTCAAGAGTCACGATGTCAGGTCCAGGTATTTGCACCACATGAAAGCATATCATATACCGTGTGTCAGGAGCAGGTGTCAAGTAAGACATATCAAGTATCAGTGTCTAATATCAAGTGATAAGTGTAGCATGGTAAGTACCGGTGTCAGGTATCATGTGTCAAATATACCATTGCAAGTACCGGTGTCGGGTATCATGTGTCAAATATAGCATGGCAAGTACCGGTGTCGGTATCATATGGTGGTTGATGGAGATTGATGGTGGTTGGTGGTTGATGGAGATTGAAGAAGGTGGTGGGGTGAAGAGGAGTTGTGGGAGAGGGGGTGGCCGGCGGTGGTGGTGGTGATGGTGGAGGCGGCGGTGAGGAGGAGATGAAGGGAGTGGGTTTAGTTTTGTTGAAGTGGTTAAGAGTTAAAATTAAATTGGAAATGGGGAGAGAAGGAAGGAGATTAAATGGAGGAGGAATGGAGTGGTGATGATGAAAGGGGATGGGGGGAGATGGGGGTGTGTTGCTGTTGGAGTTGCAGCTGCAGGCTGCGGTATGCGTGGGTGAAAAGGTGGAGTGAAGGAGAAGAAAAGAAAAGAAGAAAAAGAAAGAAAAAGAAAGGAAAAAGGGGAAAATTTAAAAGAAAAGAAAAGAAATAGTAAAAAAACAATAAATAAATATTTTATTAAATAATAAAATTAATAAAATATTCTGGGAGTAATAAGTAGAGGAGTGGAGAGGAAAGTAAGAAAAGAAAAGAAGGTAAATTATATTATTATTTTAATAAGGCGAAAATTCGACTGTTTCAGAAACGTTCCGAAAAATCTCAAAAATAGCAAACATTATTCTAAGATACTCGGTGAAATCGGATTTAAAAAATACAATGTATTTTTCAAATTAAAAATCCTGAAATCTTCAGGCGATACCCGGCCGACACCAGAATTGGTCAAATTTTGATAAATTTAGAAAAATATCAAAAAAATGTTTTTAGATAGAAATGAAATTCTAAGAAGTAATGTGAAAGCCGTTTTTGAAAATTCAATCCCGTTTGAAAACAAAAAAATCTGGGAATCAGTCAGCGATGCCGACCGACACCGGTCTTGGAGATTTTGCAGAAAAATTCTGAAAAATTTCAGAAAATCATGAAAAATCTAAAATATTAGAAAATAGTCTCTGAAACTGAAATCGGTCAAATCGGACTACTAGAAAGTCGGGCTACAGGCTAGTATCGGGTTCCCGGTCCGGGTCAGGGCTTACTCTGGATCTGAGAATCCAGATCCGATACTCAATAATATGAGAAATCACAACTTAAAAACTAATATTAGAGGAAAATTGTAATAACATGATCAAAAAAGTCGGGACACGTATCTGGGTACGTATCCCGAGAATGGGACGCTACACAGACTGTCTCAGGGCACCGGGTGAGAAAACACCCCAAAGACTTAGGGACTCGAGCAAACAAGGCTACACAACTAAGGGTTATTATTTATGGTATGGACCACTTTTAGGCGTGAATATTTATGCTCTATGAGGCATATACACCCAGCTTAATTAAAGAATTTTTGATATATGTATATATATATTTCTCTTTTTTTATAAGGCATAAGAATCTTTGTTATTGAAACATAAGTGTGTAAGTATAAAGTATGCATATTTCATCAAGGTAAAAATAAGACTAAATTACTTTTTCAATTTTTCTTCTTAACCCTAGAAATCAAACAAATAATCTCATTTTGACTAAGTGTAAGAAATCCTAATTATGATTCTCCTATTCCTTAAATTAACTTAATTTCTTACAAAAAAAAGTCAAAATATTGTTTCTTTTTTCAACAAGTTTTTAAAAGAAAAGAAAGTATTACTTTTTTATATAAAAAGAAAACCTATGTTATGCTAGAACCTCCCCTATACTTATCTCTTGCATTGTCCCCAACGTATGAACGAATGCATATATGCATGAAAAAAAAGTATGGGAAAGAAAAATGTTACCTCAAGGTGGTAGTTCCGGTGGTGGTCAGATTGAGCCAAGCGTTGCTGCCCAATCTAAATAATGTGAATTTTTAAAGAACCCACCTTTTATGACATTTTTTCTTATTTACAGTTTTATCATCCCCTAGTTGATTAGGATCATGCAAGATCTTAACATGAAAATTATCCTGGTTATATGACTATTCTTGGAATATCATCTCGGAGTCATTATGACCTTTACCTTGGTTCAACAAAAGAATGTGATGCGAAGATTTGGTTGACTTTGGCTCAAGAATGAAAGGTTCGGGAATCAATACTGACTCGGGAATATGACTTAAATCAAGTTTAGTTTCAAGAGTTGGTTTTGGTTCAACTGTTGGTTCCAAATCAAAGGATTGAATTTCATATTCTTTTCCCATTAAAGGGATGTGCCTATCAAAAATCGGTGGTACAATTTCAAGCTCTAGAGTACAAGAATCAGTGTTGGCTCGAAAAATAGGTCCAAATCAGGTAAGGACACAGGAGTCAACATAGATTTGAAAACTGAAACTGAATCACAAAGTTATGAATCGGGTTCACATCACAATCAAGCTCAATTTTCTTGAAATGAAAACTTGCCAATTCGTCAAAGGTTTGGTATTGGTTAAGTTCAAGTTGGTGTGAGAAAATTAAATCTTGGTTAAAGTCTTTAAGACACCATGATTCTTGATTCCTATCAATATGGTTAGGGAATCGGAAATGGTCAAAAATTGGGTACGGAGAGTTTCCTCGTTCCTATCATTAATTGTGTTGATAAAATGACCCGTTGGTGCTTCTAACCTATTGAAGGAATCATTTTTGACTGAATATAATCATTTGGGACTGGATCATGGATTCTATACTCTTTTCTAAGTCAGTAGGTTCTTCTTGTTGTTGTGGGACTTGAAAAATGAAGTTAAAGATCTTGAATTTGGAAATCTTGATGAGATTGTGAGTCTTTCATGTTTTGAACTTGTCGCTCGACTCATGCAAGACTTCTAGAATTTTTTCGTTCAAGGCGTCCATCCTCTTTTCGAGATTAGATTTTTTCTCTATTGAGTGATTTTGATAAGGAGTATACGACGCTGAATGTTGGTAAGGTGGTTGATAAAATGACTCGAGGGAGTTGTATCCCCACTGACTCGGTGAAGAGATGGTTGTTTCAGTATTGTTCATAATATTGGGACTGGGGCATATATTGATTCGGATAAGACCAATCAGACATATTTAGTTGGTTACAGTTATGAAATGCAGCGTTGCTGTTATCCCAAAAAGAGATCGGGGTGTAATATAAATTACTATTAGAATTAAAAAATTATAGTCATAATCCATTTCACACAAACTGACAAAAACAAACAAAGAAAAATAACAAACAAAAAAGAAAGAAAAATCTAACCTATGTTAGGGTGGACTTTAAACATAGACGACTCCTAACTGGTCAGACTGTCCACGGGAGGTATATTGCAACAATCTGACCACAAGTTAATTGTCCAGGTAGAAAAAGACCAGTAGAGTTATCCGTGCCTGAGCAACGGGCTTAATTATGTCAAATCACTATTCTTCGAGGTTTCGCTTCTCAATCCCCAACCTTTGACACCGATTTGATAAGAGTCAAACTCTAATAATTTCCTCCTTAGGTTAATCTCCTAAACGAGTCTGAAATGTCCTTAGGACCAACGTTTACTCAGTTTTAATTAGGCTAGGTTAGTGAGATGATTTTCGGGTTAAGGGGAAGTAATGCCTTGCCCACTTTATTTTATTTAAGGGTATGCCTTTAATCTTTTAGTGTTAGTGTACAAGTATATAATAGAAATAACACTTAAGCGATGTATATCATTCAAAATGTGTTTCCTAATGCTACATGCTATGCACACATAATTTTGCTCCAACACTCTTCAAGAGTTATAAAAAATGTAACGAAATAGATAAATGACCTAGAATGCAAAGTCTAAAGTTTTTCAGCATTTGCAAACATAGTTTACTGTTGAGATTAGAAAGGTGTATATAGTAAGCTAAACAGAGAAACAACAGATTGTAGAAGCTAAGACACTGAATTTCAGTCACCTGTAAGAAAGCAGAGTTAGTAATCCACTCAAACTGCTATGAAAACGTGGCTTTTTTGCCTCGTTTGCGCAGCAGTATTGAGAGTTTATGGGCTCTGCTTTCTAGAGCAGAGGCTTAGAGCTACTTATATGTTTTGGCAGCTCTTGTTTCCTTAAAATTAACCCCTACATACAAAAACAGAGAAGAAAATTAAACCGTTAAGTAAACTTTTAAAAATCCTTACTGTCCCTCCCTGAAAACGGCGCCAAAATTTGATTGAGGTGAATCTGTACACCAAAAATGTAAAAATTTAGAAATGAGAATAGACAGTGCAAGGTTGCATAATGCTACCGTTATAGCAAGTGACTATGTAGGTTGTGATCCACAAGGAGGGACTGCGAGGAAAGCGTTTAATAAGTTCTTTTCTAAGTTACTAGATCTGGTTAAATAGTTTCTTCTTTGTTTCTTAAAAGGAAAAGAAAAGTGTTAGTAATAGAAGAGGAGAAGAAGAAGGTGATGTTACTGGTGTTTTGAAGTGTATCTAAACTATGCTAAAAAGAAAGAAGAATAAAGAAAGAAGAAGAGTTGAATTCTAACCTAACAAATAAAGAAAGAACTAAAGATTTATTTACCTCTTTGGCTGATTACCTGCCTTAGATTATTGGCGAAGGCTTAGCTTGCATCAGAGGCGATCAACGCATAACCCATAAGATTGAACTCAATCCCCATCCACATTACATCATGAAGACGAATAAGTATGAAATGATACAGATACTAAAGAAGAGGAATCCATCATCATGAGCTATCGGTGGCACTTGCAAAAAGACAATTCGGGTGCTACTAGATTCACTTGGATTAAATAATTAAACACAAAGAAAGAAAAGTAAAAAAGAAAAAGAATAAAACATGATTGCAACTTTGATTGAAATAGAGTAAAAAAAAAAGAAGGAGAATTTATATTGGTGCACTCTTAATACAACCTTCTACTCTTTCTCTCATGAAACTTTTCGCTGATTTTGGTTACATAAAGAAAAACAAAAAATTACATAAAAAATAAAAATCTAAGTTAAACTACTGGCCTGAGCCTAATTCTAACTCTCTGCTGGAGTGGTGCTCGTTTGCCTCTGAATTTTGTTGTATTTATAGACAAACATGGAAGGGGGAGAGAGAATCTACAGATAGGAGGAGAAAATGCTCCCCAACTGCTTTAACCAAGCCGCGCAAAACACAATTCTGGCCGCGTTTGTACCTCCAGGATTTGGCCAACTGGCCAGATCTAACGTGCGTGGATCTGTCTTGTTTGGATACACTTTTCTATGCTGATAGAATCCCTCTGGACTTCTGAATTTTATCTAATCTTCGTTGATTCTTCAGCTAACTAAAAAATTCTCAAAAATCTGATTTAATTGAGGATCTGGGACTATCTTCAGCTAACCAAATAGATCCAGTTAAATCTGATTTTTAATTGGTATTATTTGGTATAATCTTCTCTCCCTTCATTAAGACAAGTCTGCAAAATAAGACATGGTAATTAGCAGGATTTGTTATAGGATAAATGTAAGAATGTAATTATAGATATGCAATAAACATGTAAAATCACGAATCATCTTTCATCTTCTTCAAAAAAAAAAAACTCTCGCTTCGAAACCCTAGTTTCTTTTCTTACTGCGCCGCCATGTTATCCTTTCTTCTTTTCATCCAATGGAAGAACGAGAAGGAGAGGGAGGAAGATGAGGAGATGGTGACCGTGCTCTCTCTTTTGGAGAGTCTGGAAGGTGTGTCACATAAGTGGTTGTTACAACGCATTGGCTGTCATGGCACATTAGTCGTCGTGACAGGGTACCACCATCGAGGGTGGCAGGTAAGACTCTTGCTCCCATTGGATCGAGTGATCTGGTTTCTGGTTGCTTGTTTTTTAGAGACAATGTTCGATCTTGGGCTTTAGAGCCTCTTTCCTGATGGCGTGTACGAGGAAGGAGGAAAGAGAGCTAATCGACTGGGTGTCCTAGTGAATTGCTTCTCATGCTAGAGCTTGAATCTCTTCCTTAAAACACTTTAGAGGGGATGTGATACCATCACCTTCTTGTGTGTCTTGCCTGAGACCGTCTCGTGGGATGTCACTATTGCTCTCCTGGAACGCTCCCTGAGAGCCCTCGTCCTTCTCGCAATGAGGAGGAATGTGGTGTTGGTCTGGCTGCCTTGGAGTCATAGGAAGCAATGCGGAGGTGTTTCCTGTGGAAGGACTTTCATTTTTGTGGAGGAACCTCCTGGTGTTCTCTCAGGTTTAGGGATCTTTGAATAGTGGTTCGAGTGATGAGGCAGTGTCTTCCGGCAGATTTTCCCGAAGAACACACTCCCAGAGTTCGGAGGTAAGGCAATGGATTGCTTGTTCAGGAGCCATGACACGGATGAAGGTGGACGGCTGCTCACGAGAGACATCCTCCAATGAATAAATCTTTATTTTTCGACATCGGGGGTATGTTAATAGTGGTAGGACCGGAGTGTTCGGATCTACATCATCTGTATTTCTTTATAAAAAAATATGAACACAAATATGTAAAAAGGAATTTGTATTACTATTGTCAGATGTAATCAAATATATTTGATGGAATGTGTTAGGAATGGAAAGATTTTCAGAGTAGAAATGTATGAATATTTCTGGAATTGAAATGGTCGTCTGGATCTTGCCTGATTTGTTTTTACAGTTGGCTTTTGAAATTGATATGACCATGCTTATTTGGAGTGCTGATCTCCATCTCTAATACAGGTGGTTGGATATGGAGTAGTTTGGGGAGTTTTGCGCTGTTGTTTTTGAATGGGGGAGATCCCATTAGAGCAACCTGCAAACTTCAGAGGGCTCTGAGGATAAAATCTCTGCAGCAGAGTAGGGACTCCGAGTAGAGGACACTTCCATAATGGAGGGTTTCAATCACTCGTGGACTAACTAAGATGGAGCCGGTAGGTTGGTGCTTGCATTGTCGACTTCGAGTAGGGACACTCCCACAACAGAATATACAGGCATTTGGGATCAAATAGGGGAATCCCCATCAGTGGGGAAAGGAGGATGCGCACAAAAGCATGCAATTAATTGTAAATGTAAAATGAAAGTAATATAAGCGTAACACGATGGATTAATAGAATTATGTATACTTGGTTTCTAATCACACGAAATCGGTATGTCGAGGGAATAATCCAAACAAGAAAACCCTCATGTATATACCCTAGGCCTCATGTATTTATAGGCTAAATATACATAATTTATGTTAATCTGAGACAAACAGTACATGCAGGCATATGCAAATACTATCTTATTGGAATAAAAGCGATTTATGTTCAGATAATACCTGGACAATCATATTTTTTTTGGAGTGTTTAATCTGTATCTCTGTAGAGTTGGTTGGTTTGGAATGTTTTGACAAGTCTGCAGTGTTGGCTTCAAGAGAGAGTAATTCCAGCAATGGTACCTGTAAACTTAGTAGGGTTCTGAAGTGGGGATGTGACTCATTGACAGATTGGATGCATCGACTCCGAGTGGAGGTAGGACCCATCAGCAGAGTGATGATATAGACTACCGAAAAGGAAAAATCTTAACAGCGGAGTTGGATTCACAGTTGCTTCCGAGTGGGAGAAATCCCATCAATGGATCTGTGAACTTGGTAGGGACTTGAAGTTGGAGTGTGATTCATCGACAAATTGGATGCGTCGACTCTGAGTAGGGGTAAAACCCATCAGCAGAATAGTGATCTGAGTCTCCGAGTAGGGGACACTCCTATAGTGGATAGTGAAAGTTTTGATTACCTGTGGGCTAATCGAGGGGCTCATAGGCTCGTGCTTGCCTTGCCGCCTCTGAGCGTGGGACACTCCTACTTTGAGACGTACATGCGTAAGGGACTGATGGGGGACACTCCCATCAGCATGGCAGGGACTCCGAGCAGGGGACACTCCCAAAACGGAGGGTTTCGACTGCCCGTGGGCTAATTGAGAGGGGATCTGTAGGCTGGTGCTTGTGTTGCCGCCTCCAGTGGGTGACACTCCCACTTCGGGACGTACAAGTGTCAGGGACTGATGGTGAACTCTCCCGTCAGCATGGCAAGGAAACAATTCGGAGTAAAGCACATTTTATTTCATTGATTTAAAATAAAACTCATGAGCTTTAAAGGAAATACAGGGAGTGTTATTGGTTGAGGTACTTTCTTGTCTTTGGAGAAAGAATTGGGTCACTCCATCATTTTGTAATGAGTGATTACATGCTGTGGCTTGGTAGGAGACAGAGCTTGATTGTCTTGTACTGGCGGCCGCTCCGTGTGTAAGAACGTACTACATAAGGAAGCCTTGGCGAATAAGTTCTTTCAGGTACCACCAGAAACTTTTGCAGTGGGTGGTCTTATAACTCTTGCTTTTATGGAAGGAACAATGCTCTCCCGTTTCTGAAAGTTTGGGGTCATGTTGGACTGGCTTTGGGAGCCTCCTTGATGGCTTGAAAACGTCATTGATGGGGAGTCTCAATAGGTGAAGTGTTGCTCCACTCTTATGGCTCGGAGTGGATGTGAGGAGAGAATCAAGAACGCCTGCTTTTTGAAGGGTGGTTGCCCCCGATTTTGGTAGCCAACATGGGGTCAGAATCTGGCGCTGCGAGCTCATCCTCTCTCCGTCGTGTTGTGTGTAGTAGTTGGACACTGGCGGCTGCCCTCTGAGGCGAGGAGGAGCCATTGTCCTTCGTGGTATGTGGCTGATCGACGACAGGTGGGGGAACCTTCCCCAATGGCGCTGATGGCCTTGCGCTTTGACGGGATTTTGTTGTGGGTGCGAGTCTGCTTTCTCGGGCTATCAGCACTAGGAGAGAGGGGTTTTGAGGAAGATTTTGGGTTGGATGGGAAGGAGATATTGAGTGTGGACTAAGACCTCAACGAAAGCACCAGTTTGTGGCGGACAGAAATCAGCTTACCTTGGATCTGACCCACCACAAGCGATTGGAAGTGCTCCCTAGGTGATACTTGTCAGGACATACATGAACAGGGACACCTTTCAGGTTAGGAGCACCGGTGTGGTACCTCGGGCGTGAGAATCAGTAAGTGGAATGATAAGATAACCGGCAGCAGAAAATTACTAATATAGTTGAAGGGTGGAGTAGCACGGGGAACTGCTAGTTTGATGGTGGACTGGAACAAGGAACTTCCAGCGTGGTGAATGGTCTAGCACAGGGAACTGCTAGTGTAGTGAATGGACTGGAAGAAACTTCCAGTGTAGTGGTGCGTGTGCGCGCTTTGAGGATTAGAGAAGCAATCAATCCTCCTCTCCTTGGAGAAGAAGGATCATATAAACCTGACAGGGATGTCGACATAGAGGCGGAATTGACGGGCTGCTGTAACTGCATGATCTATACATGCTGGATTTGTTATAACAGTCGTGATCACTGGCGTTGATTAGTCAGGATCGCATGCCGGGAAATCTGCTGCAATGTATAGTCACCCGCTTTAATATAGGGGGTGTTATACGTCTTTCATGTGGGAGAGAATGGTGTTGCGTAACGGCATGTGAAGATTTTGGTGGCTGTTGTTGAGGACCTCAGACTTGGAGTTGGAAACTTTCAGAACGGGAAAGACCTCGGGAAGCTCTTGGAGTGGCGGAAGGCGGCTCCGGGATGTAAGGGATGACCTCGAGAAGGTTGGATATGGCGGAGACTGTCTTTGAGAAAGTTGAATGTGACGGAAGCTAACTTTGAGAAAGTTGGATATGACGAAGGCTTCGGATAGGACTCAGAGAGTTGTGGACTTCTCGGAGAAGGTGCTTGGTAGCTGGGAAACATGTCATCATCCTGATGAGGTCAAATTTTGACCACTACAAATAGTTATAGTTGTACTAGTTCCATATGCCATTTACCTCTTATTATAGTTGTATATCTGAAAGATGCACTTCACCTATAATTTACTATCGTTAATTTATTTCCTTTGCGTTTTCCAGAGTGGGGCTTGTATAAGTATAAAGGCATGTAGGGAGAGTGGCTAAATTCTACTGCAATAAAATAATAATATCGAAAATACAGAAAAAAGTGTAGGGTGATTACATCATGTGCCATTGTCTAAGCGTAAGAAAATGAAACAAAGAAACAAAGGGATAATATGAAGGAAGAATAAAAGCTACCAACAGTTTGCATCCAACAGTTTGCATCCAGTCTTGGACATTTGAAAAACCTCGCTATAGGAGAGTATATATCCCGAGGACCCGGGGGTTTGGGACATTTATGGGCTGTTTGGCTTAGTTCTAATGATAAGTGTTTCAAGAGCGTGGGGGAGGGGTGGGGGCACAGTTTTTGTTGGTTGTTAGTATTCGAAGCTATTGTCTATTCTTTCTCATGTCTTCAGCCTTGTCTCATATTGGGTAGATCTTGTGGGTAGATCTCACAGCACTAAACACCATGAAGACGCACTTCCATCATTTCAACCCATGGGGATGCGTGTCCACCACCTGTCGGATCATTTGTAGAGGTAGTTAGAATATGGATACGTTACCTTTAATTTTCACCACAACTTTATAGTTTTAGTACAGTAGCAGATATTTTAATATGATATCACAACAACTCTGATTTAATTTTCATCGAGCGCACATGAAGACTCATTCCCTAAAAGAAGTGGGTTTAAAAGCAAGCATACCGCTGCAGAAAAAGCTCGAGTTTCAGCCTACAAAAAGGCGCTCAACTTAATATATTACTCTCAACTATCACCACAACTTTGAAATTTTGGTACAATGACAGAGACTTTAATAGAGGTCTTTTAGTAGTTATAATTATGCAGTTTCATATACTGACTATTTTGGTTTGCTAGAAGATTCTCTCTTGCATGGGAATGGGGCTTCCACGTCCCACTTTTGTATTTTCTTTCATTGTACACACTTTAATGATTACATGTGGCCAGACTTCACTATTTTTGAAAAAAATATTGCATCTAGTCACCAGAGTTTTAAATATCAGCCAATATATTGTTGATATATTGATTTTGGGCCCATATATACGATGACAAAATTTAGTCGTATGGTTTGAGCCGATATTGGCTTATATCAGCCGAATATCAACTGATGTTGCACTTTTTGTTTTCTTGGGTTCTCTTTCTTAATGAATTGGATTTGAGATTGCTCCGTCTACTTTTGTTATTGTTTGGTTAAAGCTTTGCTACTATTTATTGTTTATGTTGTTATGTAACTTTCTTAAGGCTCCGTGTTGGTACTTTTTGTTAGAAACTTAGAATAATCAGTTATGTTTTTTATTTTGTTATATTATGCTGTTATTAAAAACTTGGGATTTGGTAATGTTTATTAAATATTTATATTTTATGCTGTTTTTTTTATTTTTTTTGTTTATGCATGTTTTATTTATTACTTTATCTATGTTGCTAAGGGTACGTTGAGAATTGGAGCGAGTAATATTTTTATATCTTGTTTTTTTTAATATCAAATTATATGTGTTTTTTGTAATTCTTATGCATTCTATTGCTTTTTGACATAAGTCTCTGACTCAAAGATTTTAACTTAAAGTAATAATTTTATCTTTTTTTTCATGCATCTAATTTCAGGTAAGTATTTTATTACATTGTTCGTATATCACTTAAATTTAAATATTTTTCGTGCATGTTGTCGCATATTTATTCAATAGATGGTGTCACATATGTTGCACGGACACGACATTGAAATGGACATGACACACAGATACATGACAAATTCTTTAAAATACACACAACACGTGCGTCTGATACTCGTGTCAAATATGTTTCGGACACGACACTGCTCCATAATAAGAGTGTCCATGTTGCGTAGGGTGTCACATCCCACGTTCTAAAATGCGAGAAAATGACACGTGACGAGAGTCAATGACACATATACGTGAGGAGAATACCACATGTATACACGCTAAGCCTCATGTGACCTGAGCAAGTTGTATAAATCAAATATAATAATATTAAAACCCCTCTAATATGACATATAAATTTTCACACATGATAAAATTATTCTATGAGTAAATCAAATAGAACAACTACTGAGTTTAATATATAGAGAATCTAGAAAATCAATGACAATAAAAGAGAGGCGAAAATAATACCCAAACTAGGTGATCATGCAGAGAGAAACTCCAGGCTCCTCACAATACATACGATCTCTCTTACACACTTGACCAACAAAACAAAATATCCCTAAACCCAAACTGGGTGATCAAGCGGGGAGAAACTCCGGGCTCCTCGTAATGCGTGTGATCCTTCACAAATACCTGATCAATAAAATAGAATATACCTAGACCCGGTATACAAATCCAGGGGAGTCAGAAAATTTTCAGCGAGTATGTAAAATGAGGGAAGCAGTATACAATAATATATATATTAGCACTCGTTACATTATACATACAATAGCATTCAGCATATAAGGACAATCTATAATTGAATAATATGTACAATCAGGTGTCTCATAATATATGTACATCAGGTGTCTATCATAGCACATACATATGACAAGCGAGTGCACATCAATCTACAGTGTATTATATAAGATTTATTATTGTTAATTATGTTAGCGAACACCTATTGCCACATGCAGTAAACACATTTCAATTACTCCTACTACACATATTAATTGGGGTCTTATTTTACTAAAATTAATTGGTGGAGACATTATATTTGTTTTAAGTGGGTCCCGTACATACCGGGACCACGACCCAGACTCCTGACGCTGAATCAAGCCCTGCCGCTAGGTAGTTACGTAACATGTACAACATGATATGTAACATGTATAACAAGATAATCAGGATGGGGTGCTACTCACCCTACGGGAACCCTATAGTGGAACGCTCTTTCAGTTGCACAATCTTTTTTAAATCCACACAAAATACAAACGTAGTCTTCCCCATCAATTTCTGTAAGTCCGATATAAGGAATGTCCATGTTATTTAGATTACCAAGATTAATTAATGTTCATGTTATCTAGATCACTGGGATAATACGATGACAATAACAATGTTAACAGTGTAAATAGGATATCAGTATAACAGGATGACGTTGTTTTTCCAGTAATTTTAATAACGCAAACAATCTTATTAGGTAAATGTCATGTACAATGAGTCAAGTTTTTCAAGTAAAATCATGATGTTCTGGATCAATAATAAGTCTCCTTATGAAGCTCTTACTTCAAATCAAGAGTGACATACAGAGGCTATACCAAGATACACCAATCATACTAAATCACGGAGATTGAAATCAAAACATTACTAAAGAGTGAGACATCCTTGAACAACATGTAACCTAGATTTCTCTCTGCATTTAGTACACAACATCAACAATCTTATCAATCTGACAAAACTAACAAGCGAATGGATCTGAAAGCTCGCTACCAGTAACTAACAATCAGCGCCATAATACATATCAAAATTAACAAGGAACTCACATATATAATCAAGATCCAACTATTATCGGGCTCGTCTAAAAACTAATCAGATTCCATTCACATGTACAGGGGTACAACAATAACCGACCCCCCTTAATATATAATCTCAATACAATCATCATAGTCATCAAAGTACTATTCCTCAAACTTGGTGAATTAACAGTACTTTAGTATTCTAAGTTCTTTTATCCTCTCCATGCAAAAATAGACTTTCAAACTTGGGAGCCTACAACTAGACCAGATCATTGTTCCAAGTTCATCACTAAAGATTTCCTACATTAGTGAATTAATCACTTGATAATAATTAAGGGAGCAAGTTAATTTTCAGATATGAGACACAGATCCTAAGCCTATCACTGAAATCATCAGGAACTAAAAATTGATTCAGGTAAAACTATCAATATCCCCAAAAGAACTACAAGCTGAAATACAAAATCAAATTTTCTCCCCCTTTATGAGATACAAACTAAAGACATGCATAGTCTTGATAACAATTTAAAAGTAATCAATTTAAACAAAATTGAAACTCAAGCACTAGCATAAATACAAACATATATATGTATGAAAGATAGATACCAATAGAAATTGATATACTTGGAATTTAAAGCATACATACATACATAATAAACATATGAGTATACAAAAGGTCAAAATGATACCATTGAAAGAGTTCAATGATACCAATTGACATAACAATAAGTTCAAGTGTATACATCATATTATCTACCACCCAATCATAATTCAAGTTTTAAAGATTTTTAATTTAGGGCATATATGAACATGATCTCCCATCCTACCGCCCTTAGAAGGTAGGGGTTTTCAAAGATAGATTTGAAAATATAGTTTTGTTTGAAAATCACTACCAAAATGAAGAACACCACAACTAGTTAATGGAAAACTTGTTAACTAGCACGAAATCCTTCAAGCAAGGAATACAACAAAATTGAAATTCACATGATAATCATCACTCTAACCAATAAAGCATAACTCATGAGAAACAAAACATGAGCAATAGATATGAGTGTACAAATAATATGTGAAGATCATAATCATGAAAATATTTCATTAAGCTCAATTATTCCTTAAAACATAATTCCATAAAAAAAACATGAAAAATCATATAAAACTCCTTATTTAATCTTCAAGGCATATGTATGTCTAATACAAGCTAAAATATACATACATATCCAAAACTCAACGAGTCCACTAAATGTATATTCATGAAGGCACGTGGCTCAAAAAGATGTATATGTATAAGATTAGTTTGAACTAGATAGACATATACATGAAGTTAAACATAAATACATGAAACATGAAAAAACTAAAATTTCATCACAACAATTTCATTTCAAGGTATATGTATGAATTGTCAAACATGAAGTATACATACATATCCCTAAACACAATTGAGTCCAAATATAGATTTGCATGAAAGGCAAATGACTCAAGGGGTATACATGTATATCTTAAAGTTTGGCAATACAAACATATACATGAAGTGAAACACACAATCATAAAACAAATCCAAAAATGGAATACAAGTTTGAAATGTATGAATCATCAAAACTAGACTATACTAGCACATCTAATGGGTTCAAATAAGCGTTCAAGCTCATACATATATAGATTTATTTGTGGCCCACTATATGTACAAGTATAATTCCTAGTCTTAATGAAAATTAACATCTAAACAAGTAACCTTAACATGAAGCATCAAAACACAATACAAAAATCATCATGATAAACCTAAAACATGATTACTATGTAAATTCACATGTATTAGATTCATGATGTACATTATAGCTTAAACAAAAGTGAGAACACTAAGTATGGATTCATATAAGCATGTGTGTCTCAAATACTATACATGTATGTCAAGTATCTAATAAACATGGAATGAACATACTAATCCATAGACATCAAAAACATGCCATAAACAAATGAATATGAAAGCATGGGAGTTTAGGAATCGTTACCAAAACCTCAAGGCAACTCTCCTTGTCTCCAAAACTTGGTGGTCCTCTCCACCGTCTCTTCCCTTGAAAGTGATACATCCAATAGATTTCCTTTAAGTCCGGAACGCATCTACTCCAAGGTGTCATCACTCTCACGTCATGTGAGAGCCCACACCTACATCAAAAACAATAGGAGGGGTGGTCTTTGGTACCCATACCTTCTTGTTGGATCCATGGGGGTTAGTCTCATTTCTAACCCAAACAAAATTCTTTGCTAAATTAGGAGTATGTAATCTATCATAACAAAATTTAGCAAGGTGGCCTTTTCGACCACAATGTGTACATGTGTACACATGAGCATACGTGGTGTGATGGTGTCCGTGAGGAGCATGTGTATGCCGTGAAGGGTGTGCATGCATAAAGGATGGAACTTGTTTCTTTCGAACCAAGGTTTCCAACCGTGAGTGGTTCTTAGCACATTGGCTCATAGTGGAGCCCAAACAATCTACCTTCTTCTTAAGCATGGATATATCATTATTAATCTTAGAAGAAGAGGTACATGCATTAGGTAGACTAGATGAAGAAGTTACACTAGCATGGTAAACATGTGCATCAATTTTATTTTGAAAAAATTCATTTTTCTTTAAACATGCATCCAAATCTTTAGAAATTGAAGCAATCTTAATTTTCAACGAATCATTTTCTTTTAAAACAAAATCAACTTTTGAAGACAAGTTTTCATTTTTCTTCAAAAGAACATGGCAATCATTTTTATTTTTCAAAAAGTTATTTTCTTTAAGTGCAAGATCAAGTTGAGATTTTAATGAATCCCTTTCATTAGCAATCTCCTCTTTCTCTTGCAAAACAACATCAAGTCTAGATTGTAAACACTTATTTTCTTTTTCAATTCCTAGACTTTTCTTTTTCAAAATCTTATATTTTTCTATAAGTTTTTCACAAACAATTGAAAGTTCTTCATTTATAGCATGGACATCAATATGATCATTTGAAGAACTAGAACAATCATCACTATCATAGTGGGGTTCCGAATGTACCTCAAGGGAGTCATTCCCTTGGACCATGAAGCATTGAGAATCAGATTCTCCACTAAATTCCTCCGGTTGATTTGGCACTTGAAGCTTGGAGGTGGTGGTTGTTGTCAATTTGTTCCACAATGCAAAGGCGGAATCAAAGTTAGAAACACATAAGAGATAATCTTTAGGAAGAGTGCTTCTAATGGCCTCTAGGGCTTGTGCATTGGCCCCTATATGATTGCAATCACCAAGATAACATCTCTTGGTGGCGGCAAGGAAGACATGCAAACCTAGGGTCTTTAGGTACATGGACATCCTATACTTCCAAACATCAATGTTGGAAGGGTCAAAGCTAGGAGGGGTCATGAAGTCCATGGTAAACTATATATGAATGTGCAAACAAACAAATGCAAATGAGATTAGCAAGCAAAAGGATCACTCCTAGGATGTTAAGCCTAAGTATCAGGAGCACTAGCTCTGATACCAATTGTAAATCACCTAGAGGGGGGGTGAATAGGTGATGGCTAATCTAATGGTCACTTGTGAACAAATAATGCGGAATTAAAACTAAGTTGACCAAATTAAACTTCTTTAATTGAACACTTATGTATAACACAAGAGTGTTGCCGAATTCCCCTTGCGAGGCTCTGGACAAACTCATCTAGATTCCCCTTGAATGGGTTGAGGTGCCGCGTTGGCTCTCTTGGTTGAATACTAGTGTTAACAACAATCCCAAGCAAGTATAGCAATTATGAGCACAAGGGTATATCATGCATATAAGAGATAAAGACTATAAAGTAATGCAAGATATAAAATTGAGACAAAGAGAGAGAGAGAGAGAGAGAGAGAGAGAGATAGAGTAAGCAATCGCAAACACAAAGGGTTTGTTTCGAGGTTCGAGCACACTTGCTCTACATCCCCGCCTTCGACACACGAAGGATTTCCACTATGCACGATCCAACCGGATCTCTCCTTGGTGCCGCAACACCTACAATCCCTCGGACTCTCTAGTCCCTTACACACCACAAGCCCACCGGCTCGTCGAGGCCGCACCTCTAGCTACAAGAGTTCGCACCCGAACCCTTAAACAACCACGAGCACACTTGCCCGTCTCCTCAAAAGAACAAAGATGAAAACTTTGGTGATCTACAACACTTTGATCACCAATTACAAACTCTCACAACACAATCCTATGGATAATAGACAATGGATAGCTCAAGTGATTGTGAGAAAGCAAGGAAAAGAATTATGGTGAAAAACACAAGAAATCACTTTTACACTCTCTTGATGAATCTTCCCTTTTGATTGGAAGTATTTGCACACAAATTTTGTGGAGAAAACTTTCTGAAAGGAATGGGAAAATCTGGACAAAAGCTCTCCTAAAATCTTGGCTTCAAACAATGACAAAACCCCCTTTTATAGAGGCCAGAAAAATCTGACCGTTGGGCTCTGTCAGAGCTACCGGTCGACCGGTCCGGTCGACCGGCAACGGTCTAAAATCCGACCTTTGCAGCCTCCGGTCGACCGGCCCGGTCGACCGAGCACCTGAAACAGAGAATTACTTCTCTGTCGGTCGACCGGTGCGGTCGACCGGGATTTCCAGAGATCAGACTCTCTGAAGCGGTCGACCGGCACGGTCGACCGTTCCCCAGTGCACACAGGCGTGCACGTCCGGTCGACCGACCCGGTCGACCGGACCAGCCTGTCAGGTCAGTCTGGTCTGGAAAACAGGTTTAAAAAATATTTTTATATTTTGTGAAAGTTATGAAAACCAAGTTTGAAAAATATATGTTTTGATTTTTGATAAAATTTGCAAGACGCTGAAATAATATAAATATGTTGATATATGTCTTGAAAATTTTTATCACAAGTTTGGTTTTCAATATAGAATGTTAAAACAAATTTATGGAATTTTTATAAGTGTTAAAAGTTTTTAAAAATATTTTTTAAACCTGTTTTCCAGACCAGACTGACCTGACAGGCTGGTCCGGTCGACCGGGTCGGTCGACCGGACGTGCACGGACGTGCACGCCTGTGTGCACTGGGGAACGGTCGACCGTGCCGGTCGACCGCTTCAGAGAGTCTGCTCTCTGGAAATCCCGGTCGACCGCACCGGTCGACCGACAGAGAAGTAATTCTCTGTTTCAGGTGCTCGGTCGACCGGGCCGGTCGACCGGAGGCTGCAACGGTCGGATTTTAGACCGTTGCCGGTCGACCGGACCGGTCGACTGGTAGCTCTGACAGAGCCCAACGGTCAGATTTTTCTGGCCTCTATAAAAGGGGGTTTTGTCATTGTTTGAAGCCAAGATTTTAGGAGAGCTTTTGTCCAGATTTTCCCATTCCTTTCAGAAAGTTTTCTCCACAAAATTTGTGTGCAAATACTTCCAATCAAAAGGAAGATTCATCAAGAGAGTGTAAAAGTGATTTCTTGTGTTTTTCACCATAATTCTTTTCCTTACTTTCTCACAATCACTTGAGCTATCCATTGTCTATTATCCATAGGATTGTGTTGTGAGAGTTTGTAATTGGTGATCAAAGTGTTGTAGATCACCAAAGTTTTCATCTTTGTTCTTTTGAGGAGACGGGCAAGTGTGCTCGTGGTTGTTTAAGGGTTCGGGTGCGAACTCTTGTAGCTAGAGGTGCGGCCTCGACGAGCCGGTGGGCTTGTGGTGTGTAAGGGACTAGAGAGTCCGAGGGATTGTAGGTGTTGCGGCACCAAGGAGAGATCCGGTTGGATCGTGCATAGTGAAAATCCTTCGTGTGTCGAAGGCGGGGATGTAGAGCAAGTGTGCTCGAACCTCGAAACAAACCCTTTGTGTTTGCGATTGCTTACTCTATCTCTCTCTCTCTCTCTCTCTCTCTCTCTCTCTCTCTCTCTCTCTTTGTCTCAATTTTATATCTTGCATTACTTTATAGTCTTTATCTCTTATATGCATGATATACCCTTGTGCTCATAATTGCTATACTTGCTTGGGATTGTTGTTAACACTAGTATTCAACCAAGAGAGCCAACGCGGCACCTCAACCCATTCAAGGGGAATCTAGAGGAGTTTGTCCAGAGCCTCGCAAGGGGAATTCGGCAACACTCTTGTGTTATACATAAGTGTTCAATTAAAAGAAGTTTAATTTGGTCAACTTAGTTTTAATTCCGCATTATTTGTTCACAAGTGACCATTAGATTAGCCATCACCTATTCACCCCCCCTCTAGGTGATTTACACAAGCATCATCAATAACTAAAAATTGACACTAAGCACCATCAAGAGCTACAAAATGATTTTAAATACTCCAAGAACCATATCAAGATCTGTTCTATAAAGACAAGTTATCTGGGAATAATCTAAGGATCATCAATTCATTAATTATTAGGTAATTTTCATAATTATAGAAAGTTACTGATTCAAACAATATATTTATAATAATTATATGCATGAATAATATAGGGCAGAGTAATAAATTAAGTCATGATATTACAATTTTCTAGACGTTAGGAATTTATTTAAGAAATTTAATAACAAAATATTTAATGAATAATTTTACAAGATAAGTTCATGTATAAACAAAAGATAATTTATTTAAAATGTAGAAAATACTCATTGCAAAATTAAATAACAATAAAATGTACGAATAAAATAAACACTCACATGAAATGAATAGATAAAATAATTTCATTTACTATAATAAAACATAATTTATTTAAACAAAATCAAAACACTTACAGAGTTATCGTAGATGTGTAGCTCTTTCCTCCACGGTTCCAACACCTTCAGAATCGCTCGAGTCGGACTTTGGATGACCAAGATATCGCCCGAACGCTAATACAAATAATAACGGGTCAAAACTATAATCTATAAGATTCAGAATTTAATGATTATATTTATCATGGGGATAAACATAATTTTTACCTTTGCTAGTGGGGTGGGTCGGATCTAGGTCGGGTTTGAGTTGGGATCCAACAAGAAAGAAAAGAAGAGAGAGAAAGAGAAAGAATATGGAAAGAGAGAGACAGAAAAAGATAAAGAGGAGAAGAGAGAGGGAGAGAGAGAAAAACACATAGAAAGAAGGAGAGGAGAGAAAGAAGGAGGAGGAGAGAATGCAGGCTGCGAGGCAGCTGGTCATAGGTGCAGGGAGGCGTGTGACGTGACTACAGGAGAGGATGAGTTGGGTGGAGGGAGCAAGGACAGAGGGCGGGCTGTGGGGTAGGTGGTGGAGGAAGAGGGGGCGGCCGTGTGGCTGTGATGGTTGCAGAACAAGAGCAGATGAGAGGCCAAGGGTGTTGGGTCTGAAACGAAGGAGGCAGAGTTAGTTTAGTAGAGAGGGAAGAGAAAGAGAAAAAGAAGAAAAGAAGGGTCCATAGGGAAAGGGAGAGGCTCGGGTGGCGGTGCAGCGTTGGTGCTCGTGGTGGCTGGTTGGGCTGCAGCGAGAGGGCAGGGAGGTGGTGATGGCAATGCCGGCATGGTGGTTGGGTGGCGCACGCGGTGATGGGTTGAAGGTGAAGGAGGTGGAGATAGGGTATTGTTGGTGGGTTGCGTGGAGGCAGAGAAACGCTCAGCGTGGAGGCGGTGATGCTGGGCTCGGCAGTTGTATTGCGGGATGGCGTGCGTAAGGGAGGAGATACGGGAGAGAGAGGGAGGGTGAGTTATGGTTAGGGTTAACGTGAGAGAGATGCGGAAGGAGGAGATGATACATAGGAAAGAGTTGGGCTGAGCTCAAATTTGGGCTTCTTTTTAATTTAATTCTTTTTTCTTTCATTTGTAAAGCCCAAGGGCTTGTTGGAGCTGGGCTTATTGCGCTAAGAAAGATAGAGAGAAAAACTAGGGATATTCAGATGGAATAGAGAACTTTATAAATTACCTTTGAGTTATCAATATGTATATATATAGAATATTCGATATGACCCCATAACCCGATATATCGCCCGATATCCGGTATGAAAAACCTCAAACTAATATGAACTCGATATTTGATATTTAGAACCTTGCTAGCCACTCACAATAGAATCTTATCATTATTTACTTTAGAACCTCACAAAGTTATATGGAAATGCTAGCATATTTGGCTGCCTGTAACCCACAAAAACTTCTAAAATCTTGAAACTAATGTTTCAAAGTTTAAGGAAACCAAAAGAAATTCATGATTCAAATCTTGTTTGGAACTTCCAAGTCCAAACCTATATGGAAGAACTAGTAACATCTTGATGAATAAGAGTATGTCATTGTTAAGACTTAGAAACTTAGAAGAAATCCTTGAGGCTTTTATCTGAATGCAAAAGCTAGAAATGGGTTCCATGAAAGCTTTTATGGTGTTCAAACAAAAGTTAAGTGAAACACTTCTTCAAACTGTTCCATGTCAAAACGTCAAAAGTTAACTGCTGTTTGCTCCCATGAATTATAGCCTCTAAATCTCTTATAAGAAGAAGATAGTGAACAAAAAAAATAAAAGTCTTGATCTTCATTATTGATCTTAATTTCTATTTTATTCAACTCATTAATGATGGGAATAATTTCAATAATAATATGATACTTAATGTGAGTACCTGCTTTCACCAAAGAATTTTTGAGATAGTAATCCTGAAGTCTATTTCATAAAGAAGTGTGTTATATTCTAAGAAGAAATTCAAGCAAATTCATTTGTCAGACACAACTGCATTGTGGTTAGGGTTCCTTCATCCAACTTCTTTGACTCCTTATTTTATCAGTAAACTTGTTCTTCCCTAAATTTGCCTTCCTCAACTCATATTGAGTCAATCTAGCGTTCATCCTAATAAATAAATGACTAAAATTGATGAAAGAATTGAACTTTTAATATGAACTTGACTACAAACATCTTAATGCCCCAATCGATATATACCCAAGGCTCTCATACTACTTTGTTATGACAAGCACTTAGGAAGCAGAAAATTACTCAAAATGAAAGCACACAAATATTGATAAATTAAAAGTGATAAGAAAACACACATATTTACATGATTGCCACT
>JAVJIF010006911.1:0-189792 GCA_038442645.1 Agave tequilana
TCTTAATGTCAATTGGTTTTTCAATTGGTATCTTATACAAGCTTATGCATTAGTTTTGTGATTATTTCAGAAAGGGAGAAAAAGTTTTTTAAAAAAAAATAAATTTCATGTTGATATTTAACTATAAGATAATATTTATGTTTATATACAAGTGGTATCAACATTTATTTTGCCAACTACAAGTGATATCAAAATTTGCTTTGTTGATTACAAGTAGTTTCAAAATTTGTTTTAAGTAGTATCAAAATTTGTTTTAATCGGTTTTCAAAATTTGTTTTGATATGTATTGTATATGTAAGGGGAGCTTAACATCTCTCTATATATAGATTCATGTTGAGTGTATTTATATAAAGAATATCTTGACCTCTTTTCTTTATATGGTACACGTGTGTGTAGGGGGGAGCTTAACATCTCCATCTATATATTGTATATTATGCTCATACGGGTTAGGGTTTAGTCATCTCTTCTCCATGTAATGCATGTATACAGGGGGAGCTAAGTTAACATCTCTCCTCTTCATGAATATATATCGCATATGCATTTATATATTTTTGTTTATCTTCACCCCTTTGTTGATGAATTGCCACCCAAAAAAGAGAAAAATTTAGAGTTTATATATGCATGCTTTGTTTATTATTTTATGCATATGTGTATGATTTTGCGCTTTATTGAATATCCTTATATGTTTATTTGCTATGCATAAGTTAAGGGGGAGGTTCTATGAAGCTTATTTTTAATCAATGCATATATAACTCCATGAGTTTTGTCATCATCAAAAAGGGGGAGATTGTTGGCCCAAAGGCTCATCACTCTAGTTTTAATGATGATCAACTCATTTAGTTATAGTACTAATGATCTCGTGCTCATTAAGTTTCAGATATTCAATCAAGATCTTAGTCGGTTTAACTTCAATAAAAATTCGAAGTGAAGTTTTGAAGCTAGCACATATTGATTCAAGAGTTTGCGCTTCAAGATCGCATCAAGTACTCAAGAGGAGTCTAACTCGTTTGGATCAAATTTGGTTCAAGTCAAGAGGAAGAGAAAATTTTAGAGAAGAATTTAATCTCAGTTTGTTAGTTTAAGATTTTTGTTTTTAGATAAAATGTAAAGAATAGATTAGTTGTGAATTTCTCAGCTATACACACACAAAGTATTTCATATCTTTCATGATTAAGTTTAGTTTTTGGAAAATAGAGTTTGGTTTTGAATTTCAAAGAATACATATTTCGATTTCATGAATAGACTTCATCAAAACAAGTTTACATGATTTTTATGTGTATTGGATTTCATCCATATACACTATTGCTTAATATTGTTTAGACAACTTATTTTGATGAGTTTATATCATGGTTTTAAGTTTTGTGTTTATTAAAACTTATTTTTGAGCTTATTGTAAAAAAAAGTATATTTCATCTTCTTTGTGCATTGGATTCTATTCATACACAGTGGCTTCAAAAGTGTTTAAATATCTTGTTTTTATATTTGTTTAAGTGTTGGAAAAATCATTTTTCTTTCAAAAGTTTGTTTTTAAAAAATTCGATTTTTATTTTAAGCTTTAAATTCTTAACCTCAAAAATAGTTCATATGTTTGTATTATGTGTTGATTTTTGATCACACATATTTGTATTTCAAAGTATTTACATGAACTTATTTTTGTAGAATTTATTGGAATTTATTTGAATTTTTAAGGGTATAAAAAGTCCAAGATTTAAACCTGAAAAAGCTGTTTTTGGGCTACTGGCGGTCGACCGAATGGTCGTCCGGCGTGCACAAGAACGTGCACAGCCCACAGCGGTCGACAGACTGAAAGAGACTGAAATCACCTAGAGGGGGGGTGAATAGGTGATGGCTATATGAATTATGGCAATGATGCGGAATTTAAAAATTAACTAAACAATTAGCACAATACACAAATTCTTGCAAGTAATAGACAATATAAAAGTGCAAGTAATAAAGAGATAGAGTTTAGAGAGATTTGATCAAACGCAAAACACAAGGAGTTGTTTCCGAGGTTCGAGCCACGCTCTACGTCCCCGCCTTCACACTTGAAGGATTTTCACTATTGAGGATCCCACTGGATCAACAATACAAGGACACACTTGTCCGTCTCTCGTGATGCCGCAACACCACCTTGAGCACACTAGCTCGCCTTGAGGCCGATGCCTCTACAACTTCACTCAAGTAAGAAAAGAGTGATCAACACTTGATCACTTTTACAAAAGCTCACTAAGCACAATCCTAGAACCAAATATGTGATGTAGATATATGGGATTGTGTAGTGCTAAGCTAGAGAGAAGTAGAGATGTAGGCTTCAAGATGGGTGATTGGAATTTTGGCTTTTGAGAGAAAATCTTGTCTAAAAGGAAGAGCTTGGAAATCTTTAGAAATCTCTTGTAAAAATATTCTTGATGGCTCTAAAAAATTGTTTTGCAATAGTTGTCTAATCAATATGAGGTGACCCTCTATTTATAGGGGTCAAAAACAGCCTCACAAATTCGTTGGTACCAAATCCCAAAAAGAAAATCAGCCAGAAAAAACTAGCTGTTGGATCTGTCAGAACTTTTGACAGAGTCCGGTCGACCGCCAACGGTCAAAATGTGACCGTTGGGGCAGTCCGGTCGACCGGGTCGGTCGACCGAACGATCCCGAGAACACACAAGTGCATCGGTCGACCGGGTCGGTCGACTGATATAGACGTGCACAGTATTGTGCACATCGGTCGACCGGGCCGGTCGACTGGTTACTGTGAGTTCTGAAAAATAGAACTTCCAGAACCAGAAATCTTGGGTTTTGGTTTTGGGTCTTGGGTTGGATTTTGGAGCTTGTAAAAACATAGAGTATGAGGCATGTGTCATACTTCTATCATGTTAAAATAGTTTGATAAAAATCCTTTTGATAGAAACTTGTTTTTCCATAAAAATTGTTTTTCCAAAACTATTGTTTTTTTCTAAAAATCTTATTTCCAAAATATGTTCTCTTTAGATCTAAGTTAGAAAATGGAAATTGAAAATATTTTTGAAGCCATGAACCTAACTAAAATGTGTGTGTGTGTGTGTGATAATCCCATAGCTCTACTTCTAATATCTAGCTTTGACAAAATATCTAAAATAAAAGTAAAAATACAACTCTTGTTTTTCTTGTTGTCTTGGTCTTGTCTTGATCTTCATATCATCATCTTGATCCCAAAGCATCCTAGTTGTGCATAGCTTGGGAATCTTCATTTTGCGGCGAACTCCAAATGTGTGAGTCTTTTAGCGGAGCCGTCAAAAACAACTTGTTAAATAACCTGAAATATTCTGAAACACAAATGTTAAATACATAACTAAATATGTTTTGTTATCATCAAATAACTGGGATAATGGCCTTTGGGCCAACAATCTCTCCCTTTTTGATGATGGCAAAACATATGTAGTTATCACAAAATATTTTGGGTAGAGACTTCAAATGAAGCTCCCCCTCAACACATGCATATATATAGGAAAACATATGTAAATGGTAAACACCATATTTCCATGCCACAAATAATACCAAATACTCATGTCATAGAAAGATGAAGGAAATGAGTTCATACATGACATAAATAAGAGATACATAAAAAACAAAAGATAACCATGTCACAACACATGTCCACAACACATAAAAATACATGTCTAAAGTAAAAAAAATACTACATGTCCCAAAACAAAAACTACATGTCCATCACAAAATATCCAAACACAAATACTACAAAATATCTCTCTCAAAATAACTCTCCCCCTTTTTGACATCATCAAAAGGGGAGGTCACTCCTCAGCACCATCATCACCGTCATCGCCGTCTCCGTCATCATCACCACCTTCCTCTGAAGAAGCAACCTCCTCTGGATCCATGCCATCGACTCTGGTGCGCGGTGGTGGAACAGAAGAGCGAGCTCTGGGAGGAAATGGAGGACCGGTGGCTGGGAGTCGACAAGCTGTCGGAGTCCGGTCAGGAACGAGCATGTCAAATTTTGAGAAAAGAGCCTGAAACTGAACATCCACGAATCTCATGGAGTCAGCAAAATATGACATGTCGTTTCGGACCTCCGCCCGAAAAGCAACATCCTGAATGGCACGAGCATCTAACTCCGCACGAATAGCTGCGTCGCGCTTCTCGACCCAGGCCTGGTGCGCCTCGATCTGAGAGCGGACCTCCGAAGAGAGAAGTGCCAGAACCTCTGGAGAAAAGACAGGAGCTGAAGCAGAGAGGATCCAGGAGCAGACGAAGAGCCAGGACCAACAGGAGGAATAGGTGGTTGCACAGGAGCGTGTCTACGCAACTGAGCTTCCATCATCTTCAGGACAACTCCATTGATGTTGGTCAAAGGATTGGAGGGACTTTCGGCAGAAAGATCAAAATCTAGAGCCCTAAGAAGATGGGTAATAAGCATGCCGTAGGGCAAGCTCCTACCCGCAGTTCGGATCTGATCAGAAGCCATATGAGAGGCTATGACTCTAGGAAAATTTACCTTAATGCCTTTAAGAAGGCAATAGATAATCAAGGGTACACAACCCCTAGCGTGGCTATACTCACCATGCTTGGAGATAATGTTGAAGAAAATAATCTTAGCAAGGACCTGAGCAGTGAGAGTATATCTACTCACAACTTCGTTCCTCACTAGACCGGGTTGTCATCCCCGTGGATCAAGGTAGAGGCGGTGAGCGCAGACTCACCGTCCGGGAATTCAAAGTCATGCAAATCATGGGAATACACATCTGCTCCGCCAGTGGAGAGATGCAGAATCCTAGCAAATCGACCGATAGAAAGGTCGATGTCTCTACCTAAACCCTAGATGTGATACGATTCCCATCGAACTCAAAATTAGCATAAAAGTAAGGAACAAGGGAGGTGTAGACTTGTTCCTTAATGGTCAAAAATTCCACTAAATTGTTGGACTGCAGGATATGTGGAATATTCAGGTGTTCAAATCTTAGATGACAACGAATCTCCCCGAGTTAATGTTCCTCGTGGAGAGATGGGAATATCGATCAGCTGCAAGATCATTAAGGAAGGGTCGAACAGGTCTAGGAACTTGAGAAGAGGGTTGAGCAATACCCTTCCCTTTCTCAGTACGAGATCTTTTCGACATGATGAATAAAATTGGATTTTTAGGTGTAATCAAGTTTAAGGCACGATCTAGATGCTTAGAAACTTAGATTGATGACAATAGATAATAGATTCTAAAGCAAGAAATGAAATTAGAGTCAAAATCGGATTTTTACCTTAACTGAGAAAATCCAAAACCCTAGACTGAAAATCTTGAAATTCTCCGAATCTGGTGGTTGATGATCCTGAAATCGAAGATCTGGAAGTAAAATGAGGAAATTGAGATGGGTTTTAAATTGATTTGGGATCAGTTAAGAGTTTGGAGAGAAGGAAAAAATTTTTTGGAGAGGAGATGAGTGGGTCGTCGGCTGAGTGAGTGAGAGAGAGAAAGAAAAAAGTGAAGAGAAAAGACAGTTATAGGGCAAAATACGACGATCGGTCGACCGGGTCGGTCGACCGAAACAACCCGAGAGCTCTGTAAATATAGAGCGGTCGACCGGGTCGGTCGAGAGCTCTGCAGGCAAGATCGGTCGACCGGAACATAAAGTCGGTCGACCGATAACAGAAAAGAAATAAAAATTTCTTCTCAGGCAGAGTCGGTCACCGGGGCTTTATATGTCGATCGACCGGCTTTGCCTGAAATCTGTTATCAGCAACTGGCCCAAAAAAAAAATTTTAATGAAATTGGTAGTCAAAATAGGTGTGATATATAAACATATAGGAATACACCAACAGGTTTTAAATCTTCATTAAGTTATTACAACATCAAAATTCAAGCAATCCCTTTTTAATTTTAATTTTCATATTTAAACAAAGATTTTAAAGATGTTGAAGCCGAATACCCAGTGACGGTTCTGAACTTCATCCTCTTGATTCCTCTTGAATGAGTTGAGGTGCGCAATTGCCATCTTAAGGTGTTTGTTTAAATAGGAAATTTTACAAATGTTTATTTTTATTTATGAAAATAATGTGTATATGTATACAAGTATATAGTCACAAATTATAAACTACACATGTGGACATACATTAAACAAGGCATGAAACCAAAAAAAAAGATATAGAAGTTAACACAAGGCACATATATAACATGATAGAAAGGTAGTTCTATACAATCATATATCAATAGAGTACAAAAGCAAACTATCAATTCTATACATATGTATACATGACCAAAAAAAAATCAAAAACTGAACATGGCATATACAATCATGATAGAGTTGCAAGTTTATACTAATCATGTATCAATGAGACATAAAATTAAACTAGCAATCCTATAACAATTGTATATACAAAATTAACTCTTAAATGGAGATGTTACCAATTTACGGGCAATCTCCACAAATAGGTGCCTCCACGATAGCGATGCATGCATGATTTGTTCTTTAAGCTCCGATGCATCAACCACCCGGGCACCACCTCCTCCTAAGTCTTGGAGGGTGTAGATCCACCTATACCTGTATCATTTAAATTCGGTGGCTCTTTTGGTACCAAATCTTAGTGGGTCTTTGGGGTTAGATCCGGGGCGAACCCAAACAAATTTATTCTTAACATTGTTCTTAGCATAGCAAAATTTTTCTAAATGGCCTTTGCGGCCACAATGTGTGCAAATGTAAATTCTACCACTATTGTACATAAAAGCATGGTTATGTGTGTGTGCATGTTTATGTGTAGAGTGTTTATGATGAACATGTTTCCCTGAGCTACTCCCTTAGAAATTTAGATGCAAGCTTGTTAAAATCAAATGCACATTTCTTTAAAGTGTTATCTAAAGAATCAATACGTTTTTGAATTTCAACAAAAATATTTTTATTACTAGAAATTATGGGGGTTTTTCCTTTATTAGCTACCTTATACTTATCAAAATCATTTTTCAATTTTTCAAAAGAACTAGATAACTCATTTTTCTCTTTTAAACAAATTTCAAGTTTATTCTTCAAAACGTCATTTTCCTTTTTCAATTTCTTATTATGAGATTGTGAAATCTCATACCTATGTTGCAATTCTTCAAAAAATTGAGCAAGTTCATCCATTGTGAGATCATCATCATCATGGAGGTTTCTAGACATACCTTGGATGAATCCTCACCTTGTGCCATAAAGCACATGTTGGCGGCGTCGTGCTCCTCTTCGGATTCCGACTCCGAGTCATCCCATGTAGCGGCCAAGGCTTTCTTCTTCTTCCCGTGCTTGGAAGTGGTTGCTTGGAGAGCGGGGCAATCGGCAATTAGGTGACCGATCTTCTTGCAATGAAAGCAAGGACCGGGTTCTTCTCTTTTCTTCTCGTACCTTCCTTGAGGCTTCCCTCTTCGGAAGTTACTTTGCCGTCCCTCCTTGTAGAACATCTTACCCACCTTCCGGATGAGCATGGCGAAGTCCTCATCGCAATCTTCGGATGAGTCGTCTTCCTCAATGGTAGTAGGAGTGGCTTTTGAAGGCAATCGTCTTCTCTTTGGTGCCTCCCTCTCTTCTTAACTTTCATCTCCATCTCATGCGTCTTGAGATTTCCGATGAACCGGAGAAGTCCATCTCCTCTTTGTCATTAAGCTCCTTGAGTGTGGTCGCCTTGACTTCCCAAGCTTTGGGAAGAGCTCTAATCACTTCCTTATCTTTTGATCATTATCAATCTTGTCGCCTAAGGAAGAAAGAGCATTAGTTATTTTTGTAAAACGGGTGAGCATGTCATCAATGCTCTCACTATCAAACATATAGAATTCTCATATGAGAACGTAGCAAGTCAACTTTGGCTCTCTTGACTTGAGACGTTCCCTCATGAGTCACAATGAGTATGTTCCAAACCTCAAATGCGGATTTACAATTTATTATGCGTGCAAGGTCATCTTCATTTAATGCTTGGGTCAATGCATATTGTGCCCTAGCATTAGCCTCATAGTCTTTGGAAGTATCCTCGGACCATGTGCTCTCATCACTAGTGGGTTCAATAAATCTTTGGTAATGGCCCTAGCTACCCTAACTCCTAGGGATTTAAGGAAGAGATTCATTTTCACCTTCCAAATGGGGAAGTTTAAACCATCAAACTTGGGTGGGATTTAATGCTAGAAAAGTCCCATGGATGCCATGAATGCACAATCAAATATAAATGCAACAAAATGTATATAGCCAAATATGGATCTCCCTAAGGTGGTTAGACCTAAGTTGTAGGGTTAGGCTCTGATACCAATTGAAATCACTAGAGGGGAGGTGAATAGGTGATGGCTATATGAATTATGGCAATGATGCGGAATTTAAAAATTAACTAAACAATTAGCACAATACACAAATTCTTGCAAGTAATAGACAATATAAAAGTGCAAGTAATAAAGAGATAGAGTTTAGAGAGATTTGATCAAACGCAAACACAAGGAGTTGTTTCCGAGGTTCGAGCCACGCTCTACGTCCCCGCCTTCACACTTGAAGGATTTCCGCTATTGAGGATCCCACTGGATCAACAATACAAGGACACACTTGTCCGTCTCTCGTGATGCCGCAACACCACCTTGAGCACACTAGCTCGCCTTGAGGCCGATGCCTCTACAACTTCACTCAAGTAAGAAAAGAGTGATCAACACTTGATCACTTTACAAAAGCTCACTAAGCACAATCCTAGAACCAAATATGTAGATGTAGATATAGGGATTGTGTAGTGCTAAGCTAGAGAGAAGTAGAGATGTAGGCTTCAAGATGGGTGATTGGAATTTTGGCTTTTGAGAGAAAATCTTGTCTAAAAGGAAGAGCTTGGAAATCTTTAGAAATCTCTTGTAAAAAATTCTTGATGGCTCTAAAAATTGTTTTGCAATAGTTGTCTAATCAATATGAGGTGACCCTCTATTTATAGGGGTCAAAAACAGCCTCACAAATTCGTTGGTACCAATCCCAAAAGAAAATCAGCCAGAAAACTAGCTGTTGGATCTGTCAGAACTTTTGACAGAGTCCGGTCGACCGGGTCGGTCGACCGCCAACGGTCAAAAATGTGACGTTGGGGCTGTCCGGTCGACCGGGTCAGTCGACCGAACGATCCGAGAACACACAAGTGCATCGGTCGACCGGGTCGGTCGACTGATATAGACGTGCACAGTAATTGTGCACATCGGTCGACCGGGCGGCCGGCCGGTCGACCGGTTACTGTGAGTTCTGAAAAACAGAACTTCCAGAACCCAGAAATCTTGGGTTTTGGTTTTGGGTCTTGGGTTGGATTTTTGGAGCTTGTAAAAACATAGAGTATGAGCATGTGTCATACTTCTATCATGTTAAAATAGTTTGATAAAAATCCTTTTGATAGAAACTTGTTTTTCCATAAAAATTGTTTTTCAAAACTATTTTTTTTTCTAAAAATCTTATTTCCAAAATATGTTCTCTTTAGATCTAAGTTAGAAAATGGAAATTGAAAATCTTTTGAAGCCATGAAACTAACTAAAAGTGTGTGTGTGTGATAATCCCATAGCTCTACTTCTAATATCTAGCTTTGACAAAATATCTAAAATAAAAGTAAAATACAACTCTTGTTTTTCTTTGTTGTCTTGGTCTTGTCTTGATCTTCATATCATCATCTTGATCCCAAAGCATCCTAGTTGTGCATAGCTTGGAAATCTTCATTTTTGCGGCGAACTCCAAATGTGTGAGTCTTTTAGCGGAGCCGTCAAAAACAACTTGTTAAAAACTGAAATATTCTGAAACACAAATGTTAAATACATAACTAAATATGTTTTGTTATCATCAAAATAACTGGATAATGGCCTTTGGGCCAACAGAGACTTGGTCTCTGTTTGGCCCGGTCGACCGACCTCGCCTGGCAAGGGTGCGGTCGAATGGCCGGTCAACCGATAATTCTCAACGGTCAGATTTTTGACAGTTGGCCGGTCGCCGCCGACCGGGCACCGATAGGTCAATCTGGCCTGTAACGACTAGTTTTTAGACTGCTTATAAAAAGGGACTTTTGGCCAGATTTTGTATAAGATTTTAGAGAAGTTTTAGAGCCAGTTTTTTCCATCTTTCTCAGAGGTTTTCCAACAAGTTTTTGGGCTTAAATTCCATATCAAAAAGAGAGTTTATCAAGAGTGTTTTCTTGACCTTTCAAGAGTGTTTCTTGACGTTTTTTCACTACTCAATCTATCTAATTTGCTCACACAAGCTTGAGTTATCATTGCCATATCCATTCTCTAGGATACTTATATGTGAGAGTGTTTGTTTGTGATCAAGAAGTGATCACAAAGTGTTCATCTTTATATTTTGAGGAGTTGCAGAGGTTGCGGCCTCGACGAGCTTGTGGGTTCGCATGTGTTGTTCTTGTGGGAACAAGTGAGGGACTTGCGGGTGCAAGAGTTCTTGAGAGAGCTCGTTGTAGGTGTTGGCGGTACCGAGTAATCTCACGGGATCGATTATAATAGAAATCCTTCATAGTGGTGAAGGCGGGGACGTAGAGCAAGTAGTTCGAACCTCGAAACAAATCTCTCATGTTGCGATTGCTTATCTCTCTCTCTCTCTCATTGTGTTTATATCTTACTTGCACTTATTGTTACATCTTTATATGCTTAATATTTATTTGTGCTCAATTGATAAATATAAATGCTTAGGATTGTTTGATATCTTGCATGATGTATTCCTTGCTTATTCCTTACATGTTTGATGTTGTATTTGCGCTCACACAAGTATAAAATCAAGAGAGTTATAGTAGCACCTCAACTTTTAATATAGAGGAAATTTGAGGAGATAGTCCAGAGCCCTTCACTGGGAATTCCGCTTCACTCTTTGGTTATACGTGATGTGCATTTTTAGTTTGCATAATAGTTTTTACTTCCGTATTTGTTTGACATTTGATTAGCACGTCACTTATTCACCCCCCTTTTGGTGACCTACAGAATTAATGTCTCTGTCAGAGAAGGTACGAAGAAGTTGTAAGGTTGTTAAAGTTGGAGGTAACACCGTGCTTCAAGAAAAATTACGTGATATTTTCTTGAAAGGACCTATAAAGTATAAGATATTTTGATGCAATTTTTCCATCATACTAGATTTACAACACCTGCTAACGCTAATGCACGTTTAAGAAGCTATCCAAATACTAAAATATGAATTAATCATAATAAATCACTTAGGCAAGTAACGTGGCTCACTGTCCAAAGTAAGACATTTAAATATCAAGTTAATAGTAATATTACTCACATCTTTTAAGACAACGTGTTAAATAATTTCAATAGCATTTTAATAATAATAAAATTTCAATAGCATTTTAACCGTGATTCTCGGGTACGGTACATGTTATGTTTACGAGCCTCACATACATATTATAATATTTTATAAGAGTTTCAATTCACGTGTTAACGTCAGATTAATCCTCTTATTATACATGTGAGTGGCTAACGGTACCATAATTCTCCGGCTCAACGTCAGACCAGTTTAATTAGTAGAGATATATTATTATTGTTGAGAATATCACAAAAAAATCAAAAGACAATTCCACGGACTCGCGTATAAAACTGAATCCAGAGTAAAAACACGGGCTGAAAAAGGATTTGGTAGGAGCAACGACCCAAACCCGGCCCATTTCTGCACGTTGGGCCCCATTAGCACTTTTGAGCACATGGCCCCCGACGGACACGTGCCCCGCATCCAAGCCTCCCGACGAGTCCAAAACCATTCCCCTTTCCGAGTCTCATTGGCGTCCAGCTCTTTTAGTCTGAAACCCACTAGCATTCACATCGCATCCCCAAGATCCCCTCGAGCCTTCTCTCGAGAAATCCCCTCCTCTCTCACCGCCACCGGCGAAAAGCCTCGCGCAAAATAAAAAAAAAAGAGATGCCGAAGAAGATGGGCGTGAACTCGAAGGCGGAGGAGGCGCGCGCCCGCAAGTCCGCCACCGAGTCGGAGCGCAAGGAGAAGGCCGCCCGCGACAAGGAGGAGCAGTACTGGCGGGAGGCCGAGGGATCCAAGTCCCGCGCCGCCCAGAAGCGCGACGAGGAGGCGGCCAAGCGAGCCGAGGCCGCCGCCCGCAAGGCCGAGAACCGCAAGCTCGCCGAGCTCGAGGCCGTTGAGATCGAGAAGGCTGCCAAGAAGCCCGATAAGAAGGCCAACCGCGTCTCCGCCCCCGTCCCAAGGTCACCGGGGTGGAGCTCGAGCGGAGGAGGGAGGAGGAGAGGCTTAGGCTCCTCAAGAACGCCGAGGAGGCCAAGAAGAAGGAGCGCAGGATGGCGGATGAGGAGGAGTACGAGAGGATGGTGCTTGTCACCAACACCAACAGGGATGATTCCCTCATTGAGGCGCACTCGGTGGATGAGGCCATCGCCAAGATTTCTATCGGCGAGGGGCGCTGCCGCCCGATCGCCACCCTGAGAGGCGGCTCAAGGCTTCCTTCAAGGTATTCCAAGTCTTTAATTTGAATAAATTTATACTGTGAAAGGATTCATTGTTGAATTTGATGTTGTGCAGGCTTTTGAAGAGGCGGAGCTCGCGAAACTGAAGGAGGAGAAGCCGGGGCTGACGCTCAATCAGTACAAGGATATGATATGGAAGGCGTGGAAGAAATCTCCTGACAATCCTCTTAACCAGGTAGGTAATTCTTTCGTAGTGAAAGAAGTTACTTGCTTGTCTATTGTGTGCTAGATTGTTAAAGTTTTAATCTTTATTTGTGTGGAGAGGAAAATGATTATTTGGGCTAGTTTTTATGGAAAGTCAAAGTTTGGAAGCTGTTGGATAGCTATTAGAGTATCAGGATCTTTAGAATATCTTATATTCCTTTCATGATATGCCAGTACTTGTGCTATTGATTTATGAAGGGCTCTGAATATTTACAAAATCGTGTCATTATGAGCATGACATCTCAATAGCATTGAAACATTTGGCTAAGAGCCCAAAAATAATAAAGAAGAAAAATTTGATGTTGACTTTGGTTGAACCAAGTCTTAAGTGTAATTATAAATAGAGAAATAATGGAAGTTCTCTTTATTGTAATTTTTCAGGTATGGAGCATGATTATCAGATTGTGATTTTCATCTGGGATTTGGTTTATTTTGTTATCTTTTTTGTTTCGTGCCTTTGATTTTAATATGCTTCCTTATAACAAATCATATCATCTTATGTGCACGAAAGTAAACTGCATGACAAATATGCTACTTGCTATGATAGGACTCTCAATTTTTGGTTTGTCTTCTAAGTTTGTTTTAGTTTGTTATCATTTTAGTCAAACTCCTTTTCCAACTTCAAATAACTTCAAATTATAAAGCCCGTTGTCTTCATCTCTGCATTATTGCACCCTTATCCATATGAAACTAATTTTAGGCTCACCAGTTCTTAATCTTCAGATTTATGTCTTGGTTTGTAATTATCTCCCTCAAGCAATTTCCAAAATTCTATGTGCTTTTTCGGAGCTATGTTCAAAACCTTTTTATTACGATGCTCTTTTGCATTGAACTCGTCTTATTTAAAGTGCTAGATTTCTCAATTTGATCCAAGTAAATTATTCTATAAAGCTAGACTTACATGCTACAACTTCTCAGGCTCAATGATTCAGGTTCGAATTGCTAGTTTTGTCAATGTTGAATGACTAACAAGAACTAATATATGGATGCTGGTTAACACGAGAAGTGTTTTAGAATTAATTGCTTAGGAAATTAAGTGGTCACTTAACTGCTTAACCTTTGTAGCTTGTGTAATGCATTAGCACTCTTATATATCCCCATCCCCTCCTATAGTACACTCCATTATTGCCCTTGTAGAATAAGTCATGTATCAAAACCAGGGTGAAAATAGGGAAAAAAAGAAGGAGATCGATAATCATCGAGTATTCTGTCCCCCCCCCCCCCCCCCCCCCCCCCCCCCCCCCCCCCCCCCCCTTCAAGGGTTTAATTGTATGTGCAGACAAGTTATTGATTGTGCATGTTAGCCTCTTCAGTGGACAACTGGTAACCAATGAACCCACCTTGCATAACTTGAACATTTTGAAACATTGGATAGATTACTGCACTTTGATTTAGTGCCAGCCTTCAGTGAGTTATCAAGTTTATCTGATAATAATGGGACTTGTTTTGAAGGAAAATGTTTTTTTTGTAAATTACAGAAAATGAAATATAAAAATTCAATGAGTTCAGGTACGTCCAATTCGACATAAAATCAGACCATTTATTGCCATTATGCTATGCAGTGTGCAATGTAATGCACAGAGTGAAGTTTCTATGTTTAAGTTGGCACAAATATGTAGGAGCGGTAGGCCCAACAGAAGGTACTATGCCCAATGTGGACTGGTTAAGGTCTTGGAAGCACATTGACTCAAAAGGATGTATCTTATTTTTGTCATGAGTCCAAGTTTATTAGCTATTTATTTGTGTATTATTTTACTTAGTATAGGAGTACATCCACCATTTAGTTCCTTGTTCCTTACCATAGTGTAGTGCACTTTTCACCACCTGGAAGGATGTGAAACATGAATACAAACCTTCGCCTTGGCTGGTACCTGATGAGCCCAACTGAACTGAATGGAGATGGTATCTCAATTTTAAGCCCACTTAATGTGTTGAATTAAATAGCACCATTAAATGTGACAAAACAAATCGTATCTAATGGTAAAGCACAACAAGACGTGCAATAGAGCAGCTCCCTAGTGTGGGAGCCCTTTAGCCACAGGCTATCATGTGGTTAATAGAGTTCAAAGCAAAATATACACATACTTTGATAGTGATCTGTTTGAACTGTTAGAATAATATAGAGAGAGTATGAGAAAGTTTGATAGGCTCTCTTCTATTTGATTCTTATTTATAGTAGATATAAACATGTGATACATTGTATCTAGACACTCATATAAACATGTGATACATTATATTTAGACATAATTCTGTCAGTTCCCCTTAAAATGGAGCATAGATATTTATCATGCCAGCTTGTCATATAAGATAGAAAATGCTTTTGGTGCAGCTTCCTTAGCCAGAAGATTCATCAATTGTTTTGAAGACAGAGTGAACAGGAGAGAAATCACCTTATTGGTCTATGCATCCCTGACAAGGTGACAATCAACCTTAATGTGCTTAATCCTTTTATGGAACACAAGATTTTGAGCAATATAAATAGCAGATTGATTATCGCAATGCATAGGCATGGGTCCAGGCTGTCTAAAGCCAAGTTCTATCATCAGGTTATTTTAACCACATCATCTCAGAGGCAATGTGAGCCATCGCTCTGTATTCAGTCTTTGCATTAGACCGAGATACCGCATCCTGTTTCTTGCTCCTCCATGTCATAAGATTTTTCGCAATTAAGGCGCAATAAGCAGTAGTTGACTTCCTGTCTCTATTGTCATCGGTATATCCTGAGCTAGAATAATCAGAAATGCGTACATGTCTATACTTCTTACATAGTAAGCTTTTTCCCGGGGAGCTTTTGACATAAGCAAGACTCCTCAAAGCAGTTGTCCAATGAGCCTCTCTAGGCTTATGCAATACCTACTCAGTACTCCAACTGTAAATGTTATATAAGGCCTAGTAACAGTGAGGTTGATTAGCTTTTCAATCTGTCTCCTGTACTGTTTTGGGTCATCAAGAAGATAACTACCATCACACCATAGATCCACATTGGCTTTTATTGAAGTACTAGCAGCTTTACATCCCAAGAGACGAGTTTCCTCTGGTAGATCCAGTGCATACTTCCTTTGGGATAGAAGTAAACAATTTTTTTATATGTAACTTCAATCCCAAGAAAGTATCTAGGCTTTCCCATATCATTAGTCACAAAATGACTCTTAGGATACTATTTCGTTTATGCCAAGCCAGTGGAATCACTCCCAGTCAGCAAGATATTATCAACATACACTGTCAGGATCATTAAGCCAGACATAGTACGACGAATAAAAACTGTGATGAATGACAATGACGAAAATCAATACCAGCATGGTCATTGTTGAACTTCTCAAACCACATCCTTGGACTCTGTTTGAGATCATAGATTGCCTTCCTTCACGTGCAGACACTGTTCTCCCCTTGAGCAGCATACCCAAGAGGTTACTTCATGTAAACCACCTCCTTCAAATCTCCACGGAGGAAAGCATTCTTAATATCCAACTAGAGAACAAAACTCTGATGGAGTTCAATCGAGCAACGTGAGAGAAGTCTCAAAATAATCCATGTCATACGTCTGAGTATAACATTTAGTAACTAGCCTGGCCTTGTACCCATCCACTAAGCCATCAGAGCGATACTTTAAGGTGTACACCCAGCGACAACCAACAACAACGACATTTTTAGAAGCAGAAGTCAACTCCCATGTCCGTCGAGAGACCAATGCATCCACCTCATCCATAGCCTCCTTCCAGGCAGATACCAATAAAGCCTCTTCATAGGACCAGCCTATAGATATAGAAGACAGACATGGCAAACTAGCGAAAGGATCAAGTAAGACGGTCATAAGAGATAAAATTATAAAGAGGATGATCAGGACAAGACCGTTTACTTTTTCGAAGAGCAATAGAAATATCAAGGTTAGAAGGGGTAAAGACTGCTGAGAGGTGGACTTGCAATTGGAGAGGAGTCGTCTAGGGCAGATGGAGGGCAGGAACCTTTGGACATTGAGTGAACACCTGAGGTGGCTTTGGTGCAGGTTGCTCTGTACATTCTGACTGTGATCTTGGCGCATTAGCATCTGGAATAGGTTCTGGTGATGATAGAGGAACAGAGGTGGGAGTGGATCATGTGCTGATAGAATACCTGGACCATCTGAAGAGAAGTATGGAACAAACTCAAGAAATGTAACATCATTAGACACATAATACTTCCTGGTAGATGGATTGTAGCACCTATATCCCTTTTGAGTCCTAGAATTCTCAACAAATGATAGACCTAGAAGATAGTTTATCTAAACAGAAGACAAGTCTTGAACAAAACACGTACACTAAAGGCTTGAGGAACAATGGGGAAGACACTTTTACTAGGATAAAGACAGGAGAACGGAATTTTACCTTGAAGAACCGATGAAGGCATCTTATTGATCGATGACAAGCACTCGGAACAACATCAGAACACAAGTACCTTGGAACATTCACACGTATCAACAAGGTTTTAGCAACATCCAAAATGTCACTGAGTTTTCTTTCTGTAACCTCATTTTAGTGGCAAGTGTGTGAACAGGAAGTCTGATGAATAATTCCATTCTTAGTACAAAAGTAGACACACACAAATTCCAAAGCATTATCAGTACGAAGCACACGAATAGATGTAGGAAACTGGTTTTTAATTTCATTAAAAAAGAGTTCGATTATATCAGAAACTTTAGACCTTTCTTTTAACAAATAAAATCAGGTCATGCGAGAGAAATCATCAATAAAAATAATGAAATACCTAACCCCTTGAACGGAGGGTACACGACAAAGACCCTAATATCAGAATGAACTAACTCAAATGCAAAACTACTGCATTTATTGACTTGACTCTGAAAAAAGACACAATGATGCTTGCCCCAACACACAAGACGCACAACCTAAAGTAGAGATAGAAGACTTGGTATGAACTACTGACCAAAACTTCTGCAACGACGGATTGTTAGCCCAAAGGCCCATCACTCTAGTTTTGATGATGATTAACTCATGTAGTTATAGTACTAATGATCTTTTGTTTAATTAGTCTCAGATGTTTGATGAAGATCTTAGTAGGTGTTTAGCTTCAACAAAGGATTCGAAGTCAAGTTTTGGAGCTAGCACGTGTTGATTCAAGAGCTTGCATATCAAGATCACATCAAGTACTCAAGAGGGGTCTAGTTCATTGGATCAAAGTTTGGACCAAGTCAAGAAGGAGAAGAAGATTTTCATGAAGACTTATGTCGGGTTTTGTAAGTGTCAAGATTTGTTTTTAAATAAAATGTAAAGGATAGATTAGTTGGTGGATTGCTCAAGTTCATACACACACAAAATTTATTTATGTTTTAGAAAATACCGGTTTGATTTTTAAGCTTAAAAAAATAAATGTGTTTTTATCAAAACTTTATTTGAGCTTATTGTAAAAAACATAGATATTTCATATTATATGTGTAGTGGATCATATCCATACGCACTAAGCTTCAAAAGTATTTAAGATATCTTGTTTTTGTATTTGAAGAAGTTTTGAAAAAAATCAATTTTGAAAAATACAGATTTTTGTTGAAGTCAAAATTTCTATATCACAAAAATAGTTCAAAATATTTGTAATATGTTTTGATTTTTAATCAAACATGTTTGTATATCAAAGTATATTAATGAACTTATTTTTGTAGAATTTATGAGAATTTATTAAAAGTAAAAAGACCGAGTTTTTATCCCTATAAAATGTTGGATCAGGCCTTCTGCTGGTCGACCGGATAGTCGACCGAGACAGAAGTCGGTCGACCGGTCTGGTCGACTGATGTGCACAGACGTGCACGACCTGTTTGGCGGGAGGGCCGGTCGACCGACCCAATCGACCGGGCGGTTGACCGGCAGAGAGCTTCTGCTCTCTGTATCCAGGCCTTGGTCGACCGGGCGGTCGACGGTCGGAAATCAGACAGTTAGGGTTGACCGGGCGGTCGACCGACAGCAGGATTTCCTGCTGAGTTGGCTCCAACGATTATATTTTTGAGGCCTATAAATTGGAGCTGTTTTGGACTGTTTTCTACAAGATTTTAAGAGAGTTTTTGGGCTAATTTTTCCTATCTATTTAAGTGTTTATCTCCTCTTGTTTTAGAGCTAATACTTCCATATCAAAAGGAGAGTTTTTCAAGAGTGTTTTTAAAAAAGAGATTTCTTGAGTTTTTCACCACCAAATCAATCGTAGTTTTTCTCACACATACTTGAGCTTTTCATTGCTATATCCATTCTACAGGAGAGTTGTTGTGAAAGTGTTTTTAGGTGATCAAAGTGTTTAGATCACCAAGTGTTCTACTTTGTATTTGAGGATGCGGACTTGCGGGTTCGCGTTGTTTTGAGTTCTAGTGAGAGCTCGGTGCAGAGGTGCGGCCTTGGCAAGCTAGTGTGCTTGCGTGTGTTTGTTCTTGCGGGAACAAGAGAGGGACTAGTGAGGCCAAGAGTTCTAGTGTGAACTCCTTGTAGGTGTTGCGGCACCGAGTGATCCGTGGGATCGATTCTAATGGAAATCCTTCATAGTGTTGAAGGCGGGGGCGTAGAGCAAGGGTGTTCGAACCTCGAAACAAATCTCCATTGTTTGTGATTGCTTTCTCTAACTCTCACTTGTGTTTATATCTTGCATGCTCTTATTGTTCATATTCATTACTTACTTGATATACTTGTGCTTAATTGATATATGCTTGGGATTGTTTGCTCACACTTGTATTCAACCAAGAGAGCCATAGCGACACTCAACTCTTATCTAGAGGAATCTTGAGGAGATAGTCCAGGGCCCTTCACCAGGAATTCGGCTACACTCCTGTGTTATACTTGGTGTGTTTAGCTTAATAGTTTTTAGTTTGCATAAATAGTTTTAATTTCGCATTAATTCATTATTAGATTAGCTAGTCACCTATTCACCCCCTCTAGGTGATTTCAATTGGTATTAGAGCTGATATTTTTTTTGTATACTCATATTTGTATTTTCTATATATGTATGCTTCAAACTTCAATTAATATCAATTTCAATTGGTATTTTCATTTTATACATATATATGTCTTGATTGTGCTTGATTTACAATATCCTTACATGTTTAAAGCACAAAGTATGTTTATGCTAAGTTTGACAAATTTTTAATGTTAATTGGTATCTTTGTGAGCTTATGCATTATTTTCAATTGGTATTTCAATTGCTAATCATTTCAATTGGTATTTCAATTGATATCAAAATATACTTCATATTTTACCTTTTAATTGGTATCAAAAATTTACAATGTTTCAATTTCAATTGGTATCAAAAATCTACTATTGGTATCTTAAAAATTTTGTTTATTTACAAGTGGTACCAAATTTTGTTTTAAGAAATCTCAAACTTTTGCTTTAAGCATTATCAAAATTTTGTTTAAAAATGTTTTGATATTTATTGCCTATATGTAAGAGGAGATTAACATCTCTTCTATATATAGATTCATGTTGAGTGTATTTTGTATAGAGGAGCTTGACATCTCTTCTTTATGTGATACACGTGTGTAGGGGGAGCTTAACATCTCCGCTTATACATTGTAGATTATACTTTATGTGAGTTAGGATTTTGTCATCCCTTCTTCATGTAATGCATGTATGCAGGGGGAGCTAACTTCACGTCTCCTTCTTCATGAATGTATATCGCATATATATCTTTCGTGTTTGATTTGTTTTCGCTCCTTTGTTGATGATTTGACAAAAAGGGAAAGAGGAATTTTGAGAGTTTATATATGCATGTTTTCTTGTTTTATACAAAAAGGGGAGAAGGATTTTGAGAGTTTATGCATATATGTTTGTTTAGTCATGAGCCTTCATTAAATATCTTTATGTTTATTGTTATGCATGAGTTAAGGGGGAGCTTCTATGAAGCTTAACTTTAATCCATGCATATATAACTCCATGAGTTTTGTCATCATCAAAAAGGGGGAGATTGTTGGCTCAAAGGCCCATCACTTTAGTTTTGATGATGATTAACTCATGTAGTTATAGTACTAATGATCTTGCGTTTAATTAGTCTCAGATATTTGATCAAGATCTTAGTAGGTGTTTAGCTTCAACAAAGGATTCGAAGTCAAATTTTGGAGCTAGCACGTATTGATTCAAGAGCTTACGCATCAAGATCGCATCAAGTACTCAAGAGGAGTCTAGCTCATTGGATCAAGGTTTGGACCAAGTCAAGAAGGAGAAGAAGATTTTCATGAAGACTTATGTCGAGTGTTGTAAGTGTCAAGATTTGTTTTTAGATAAAATGTAAAGAATAGATTAGTCGGTGGATTGCTCAAGTTCATATGCACACACACAAAATTTATATATGTTTTAGAAAATACCGGTTTGGTTTTTAAGCTTTAAAATATTAATGTGTTTTTATCAAAACTTTATTTGAGCTTATTGTCAAAAATATAGATATTTCATATTGTATGTGTAGTGGATCATATTCATACACACTAAGCTTCAAAAGTGTTTAAAATATCTTGTTTTTGTATTTGGAGAAGTTTTAGAAAAATCGATTTTGAAAAATACAGATTTTTGTTGAAGTCAAAATTTCTATATCACAAAAATAGTTCAAAATGTTTGTAATATGTTTTAATTTTTAATCAAACATGTTTGTATATCAAAGTATATTAATGAACTTATTTTTGTAGAATTTATGAGAATTTATGGGATTTTATTGAAGGTAAAAAGACCGAGTTTTTATCCCTATAAAATGTTGGACCAGGCTTTCTGCCGGTCGACCGGACGGTCGACCGGTCTGGTCGACCGATGTGCACAGATGTGCACGACCTGTTTGGCTGGAGGGCCGGTCGACCGGGTCGGTCGACCACTAGAGAGCTCTGCTCTCTGGATCTGGCCCCAGTCGACCTGGCGGTCGACCGGCAGAGAGCTTCTGCTCTCTATATCCGGCCTCGGTCGACCGGGCGGTCAACCGGTGGCACAACGGTCGGAAATCCGACCGTTGGCGGTCGACCGGGCGGTCGACCGACAGCAAGATTTCCTGCTGAGTTGGCTCCAACGGCTATATTTTTGAGGCCTATAAATTGGGGCTATTTTGGACCGTTTTCTACAAGATTTCAAGAGAGCTTTTGGGCTAGTTTTTCATACCTAAGTGTTTATCTCCTTGTTTTAGAGCTAATACTTCTATATCAAAAGGAGAGTTTTTCAAGAGTGTTTTGAAAAAGAGATTTCTTGAGTTTTTCATCACCAAATCATTCCTAGTTTTTCTCACACATACTTGAGCTTTCCATTGCTATATCGATCCTACAGGAGAGTTGTTGTGAGAGTGTTTTTAGGTGATCAAAGTGTTTAGATCACCAAGTGTTCTACTTTGTATTTGAGGAGGCGGACTTGCGGGTTCGCGTTGTTTCGAGTTCTAATGAGAGCTCGGTGTAGAGGTGCGGCCTCGGTAAGCTAGTGTGCTTGCGTGTGTTTGTTCTTGCGGGAACAAGAGAGGGACTAGTGAGTCCAAGAGTTCTAGTGTGAACTCCTTGTAGGTGCTGCGGCACCGAGTGATCTGGTGGGATCGATTCTAGTGGAAATCCTTCATAGTGTTGAAGGCGGGGACGTAGAGTAAGGGTGCTCGAACCTCGAAACAAATCTCCATTGTTTGCGATTGCTCTCTCTCTAACTCTCACTTGTGTTTATATCTTGCATGCTCTTATTGTTCATATCATTACTTGCTTGATATACTTGTGCTTAATTGATATATGCTTGTGATTGTTTGCTCACACTTGTATTCAACCAAGAGAGCCATAGCGGCACCTCAACTATTATCTAGAGGGATCTTGCGGAGATAGTCCAGAGCCCTTCATCGGGAATTCGGCTACACTCTTGTGTTACACTTAGTGTGTTTAGCTTAATAGTTTTTAGTTTGCATAAATAGTTTTAATTCCGCATTAATTCATCATTAGATTAGCTAGTTACCTATTCACCCCCCTCTAGGTGATTTCACGGATGACCCAGAGGCCAATGCCACTGTAGAGTAGGATCAGGTTGACCCACAACCAAGCCAGTAGGTGATACATTGTTTTCCACATAGTACATGCCTCTATCACGCCCCAAATCAATCCTCTCAGTTGTCAGATCTTGAAAGACACAATAAGAAGGAAAAAATATTACACTGCAGTTATTTTATTTGGTAAACTGGCTGATGGATAACAAACTAACAGGAAAATTTGGAAGATATAAAACAGATAAATTCAAAGATGAAGTGGCATGACTACCCCATCACCAAGTACAAAAGATCGTGTGCCATCAACAATATTAACAGAAGAAAATTTATTAGAAAGATGTAAAGAGATAAATTTGTTCTTAATACTTGTTATATGAGATGAGGCTTCTGAATTTAATATCTAATGTCTGTGAGGTGAGGTAGTATAAGCATCCATACATGAAGAGGATGCATGAGTTGATGAATGACTGTTCTGAGAGAGCTTGAGCTGATGTAGCTTGTCATACTCAACCTGTGATAACACCACAGTGGAGGCACGAGAAAGACCAGAAGTAGCTGATGGACCAGGAGCAGTAACAGACTGCTCAATAAATGGTGCATATGTCTCTATAGCAGGTAAAAAAATATGAGTGGAGGAGGAACTAAAAAACTCTTTGACATCATAGCCAGTCAAGGAGAACACCAAAAACAGCCAGTAGAAGTTAGAAATCAACCAATAAATCAGATTATACCTGATTTAATTACCAGAAGGATGCATAGGCAGCCGAATTAGTATCACAAGAGTAGTTTTTTGCAACATAAAAAAGCCCGATAAAATCTAAAACGTTTGATTTTTCAGCATAAAGCGAACCAATCTGGTCAATGTTGTCCAGATCTGGCCATTGGAACTCCCAGAACAGATTGTCGAGGCCTTAGGAGGCGGTGATGACGACTGGAGGGGTCGGGAAGATCGGCAGGACCTTCAGGGGGCAGCAGCGGTGGCGGATGAGGCGGCAGTGTCGCCGTTGAGGGATGCAGGGAGCATCAGTGGTGTTGGGTTGAGGCGCTGAAGCTGCCGATGGCGTCGGATGAGGCCAGTGGTGGTTGTGAAGGGGAGATGTGGTGGCAGTGGTGAAGGGGAGAAGATGGAGGAGGGAGGAAAGAAAAGATGAAGGCTAGGGTTAAGGTTTGTGCTCTGATACCATGTTAGAAAAATATTGAGAGAGTACAAGAAAGCTTGATAGGTTCTCTCCTCTTTTATTCTTATTTATAGTAGATATAAATGTGTGATATATTGTATCTAGACATTCACACATAAACGTGTGATACATTGTATCTAGACATAATTCTGCTATAGGTTCTCATACAAAATGCTTCTAACACGTTGAAGATCTATGAATTTTTGATTACCACAAAGTTTAAGATTGTATATCTGTTTATGTCATGGTAAACAACTTGACAATCTCTTATGGCAGAAGCGACAAAAGCTTAAACACAAGATGTGGTCTCTCTCTCTCTCTTTCTCTCACAATTTTTGACCTTCAATGGGACCACCAATCCAGGTTTAACAAGTAGAGGGGCCTTAAACTTTATTTATGGACAATCTAATAAATTCCACATATTACTAGATTATATTAAATACATAGGTTTACACTGGATTGCCAACCACATAATATAATGGTGATGCGCACAAAAGCTTGTTATAATGATACTTAAATAAATAGGACCTACATGCATGTTTCATTGCATTATATTTCATTTAGATTTTAATAAAATAAAAATAGAATTAATGGAAGCTAAAAAGTTCAGAAAATTCGAACATTCTTCTCCTTTTTTGAAAAAAAATTTAAGAAAGAAAAAGTTTTAAAATTTAAAACTTTTTATTTATAAATAGACTCCTGGGCTAAATAATACAAAGAATATGTAAAATTTAAAATCAAATACAAACATAAGAGAATCTTGTTAAACACAGTCTAGTCCAACAAAAATAATAACAGTGAATCATGACAATATTATATTCTTCATAATTATAAGACTAAACTTTGGTTATGGAAGTTCGTAATTCTGGATACAGGGATCATATGTGATAGTGTAGCAAGAAAAACAGCTCCCACTATGTGATTGTTTAGACATATATATTTTTTGTCTATCCTTAACATGACTTCTCTTTTATAACAACAAAAAGCTAGAGAAACTCATAGGCTGTAACAATTTCGATGTATCTATGGGTTGGAGACGTATATTGGAATTTCAATGTGTCTCTCGTGGCAATTGAGATAATGTTGCCCTTTAATCTCATTTAGTTCCAGACGCATTTGATTGTAAATGATCTAATATAGTCACGAAGTAATTCTATTTTGATTATATTTACAACATTTTATATATGCAAAATCTAAATATTTGACCTCTATCTAAGTTAATATGGCATGTCTTATAAATGACATCATGATAAAATATCAACATATAAAATTAGAGAATTTTTGTTAGTCTATTGATTTCCCTAACTTATTGTTAAAGCATATTCTAAACGAGGAATTATATTGAGAATCAACCACAGAAATATGTTTAAACGATATCATAGGTATTTTTTTTGCAAATATTTGGTCTACGTCACTGGAATTACCAACTACTGTAACCATGCACTGGTTTTATAACTACAAAGAATACAATTATTGTTATGATTCACTGATAGTATTTTTGTTGAAGAAGATTGTGTTTGAGGTGTTGTCTCACCGTTGTATTCGGTTTTACCTTTTATGGCCGTGTTGCTGTTCATATTATTTAGCTTGGTAGTCATTTTACAAAATACGTGTTTTTTTTAAATTTCTTTCTTAAAATCTCTTTCCAAAATTAATGTCGCCAAGTGAATGTTGGGAAATTTGTAATTTTTTTGTCCTTTATTAATTTTATTTTAATTTTATGAAACAAGCTGAATGAAATAGAGTCCAATGAGACATACATGTGGGTTCTTATTTGGTTAAGTAACCCAGTTAATGAGCTTTTGCACACCTCAATATTATATTTTGTGTGGTTGGCAATCCAGTGCAGGCTTATGTGTTTAATAAAATCTTATGATGCGTGGGATTTGTCGTCTTTAAATAGAGTTTTTGTCCCCTCTCTACCTCTCAAGCCTAGGCGGATAGTTCATCAAGGAGAAAGACAGAGGAAGACCTTGTCCCGTGTTGAAGTTTTTATCACTTTTGCTATAAAAGATCTAGAGTTCTTTATGATTTTGCTTTACACAAACATATATGCAATTTTAAATTTCATGGTGTTCAAGATTCATAGATGTTCAATATTAGTATATTACACAATATGCATCCATAGCATTGTTAGCGTGCTAACGTCATATGATTGCCTTTTCAAACCTTGATATTAATATGTGAGAACCAACCTCACAACAAGATCATATAGATTATATAGTGGTCAATTATAAGAAATGACATGTAATATCAATCTGAAGTATTTGTATATGCTTGTCCAGTTATCTTGGTAAGTTATCCTGTTCAAATAGTTGGTTACTGATTATGATGCAAATTTGTGGATTAGAGTTGTGTTTCCCAATGTTCACGAGAAATAACCCTATCTTTACAATTGAGGTTTGAAAGATGCTTCTTCGAACATGTAATGGAACTTGATAAAAATTGACATCATTTGATTCATTAATCTTGGGCTAGGGTCGATTTATTTGGGTTCTAGTTGTACCGGTTGGATAAATCATGGGCTTAATACTTGTAAAGGAGTGTATGTTTACTTCGCTTCTTCTTCTTCTTCTTCTTCTTCTTCTTCTTCTCTCTCTCTCTCTCTCTCTCTCTCTCTCTCCCCCCCTTTTATATATATATAGATATATATATATATGTGTGTGTGTGTGTAAAACTTAGTTTCTTCTTCGTCTCCTCTCTCTCTCTCTCTCTCTATATATATATATATATATATATATATATATATATATATATATATATATATATAGTCTAAAGCACATGCGCGTTTTTTGTCCCCCTTGTTTTGTCCTCCCTCTAATTTTCCCTATTATTTCATATTTTAATAATTATTTTAATTTTACTATTCTAATATAATTAAAACTCTCAAATTATGGAAACTCCCTCTTTTTGATTCTTTCTTTCTATTGTCCGAATATAATTTGAACTAGCAAATTTTATAATATATAATTAGAATTCTCAAATTATGGAAACTCTCCCTCTTATTTATGATAACTCTTTCTATCTATCCTTTTTTTTGGATTAGAAACTCTCAAATTACACAAACTCTTCTCCTTTATTCTTTTTTACCCTAGTTTAATCAGATTTATTATTTTTTCTGATTGACTTTGGTCTTTTTTTTTTCAATTCTTTTGTGAGATTTTTTTTGAAATTTTTTACCGTTCTTTGTTTTTGCTCATTCTTTTTTTCTTTATTTTCCTTTTTCTTACAATTATTTGTTCCTTATTTTATAAATTTTATTTTTTTATTTTCATGATTATTTTCTTTTTTATTTTAAAACTATTTTTTAATTTTCCTTTTTTCTACGATAAAAAAGAAGAGAGAAAGTCAGTATATTCATCGTCGACCAAATATTACTGTGCTTTTGGCTATATTGTTCTCTGAATCTCTCGATGTTACCTTTTGTTGTTTTGTTATTTTTTTCTCGAGTTTATAATTTTATTGTTTAATATTGATTTACATATCTACCAAAGGTTAGATGGGTCATGTCTAATTCATACTTGAACGCATAGAGAAAAAATTAAGGAGGTGAGAATATATCTCAAGTTGGTTTCCTTTTGGAGCAATATTTGTCTCGGGTATATATGATGATTTCTCGATGTTTATAGTTTATATTTTTGAAAATTTATAGTGTTAATTTATATCTTACCCCAATTTTCTTAAAAAAAAATAGGACGCATAAAACTACCTAAGGTACATGCAAGTACTCATTTATTTTTTTTTATCTTTTTCAATTTTTTATTTTGCATATATATTTTTTCTCCTTTTTTAAGTTCTTTATTTACCATATTTCCTCTGTTAGTTTTTATTCAAGTCCATCTTCTCTTTTTTCTCAAGTATTTTTTTATCTTTGTTCTATTTTACTTACTTTTTTATTTATTTTCTGTTTATAATTTTTCAAGTAAACATATTCTTTTCTTTCTTTTCTTTACTTGGAGATTTCCCCCAACATTCCTTACATTTTATTTCATCTATTTTTCCTATTTTAGGATTTTGTTCTACTATTTTTTTTTGATTCCTTTTGGTTTCATTTTTTTTAATCTTCTGATAATTTCTTTTTCTTTATCTTTTAATTTTAGTTTGTTCTATCTTAGTTTATTATTTATTTCTATTATTTTTTCTTCTTTTTTGTTTTGTACGATTTTGTTCTACTATTTTATAATTATTTCTTTTTCTTATATCTTAAATTATTTATATTCTTTCTTTTTCTCATTCTTTTTTCCCTAATTTTTGTATTTTGAAGATTTTGTCATTTATTTTTATTATTCTTTTGTTTCTTTCTAGCATTTCTTATTTTATTTTTGTAATATCCTAAAACTAGGTGATATTAAGAGGCATTAAATAAATAAATAAATAGAAAAGACAATAATTAAGAATAAGAAAAACATATTTTTGTGATAGTAAATATTGTAACCTAAAGCCCATAACTTAAGTTACTATCCAATAGGATTTATATTTTCATAGCCAAACCCAATAAGAAACAAATCCAAATAGAATTCTTTTTCTTAACTCCTTATCCCATTAAATCCATGAAATAAAAGAAAATCAATTTAAAATTCATGCAAAATTCTTCCTTATCCAAAAACACCTCCAAATCAAGTTCAAACTAATAGATAAGCATTCAAATTTATGGGCATATCTAAATCCTAGCTAAAAATCAATTTAAACTTAACCTAAACACTAGAAAAATATGATAAAACTTATCTTATATGACCATTTATAAACAAATCTGAAATTAATCCAAAAAAAATACAATTACTCTAGGAGGGAGGAGAAGACTATTACCCATCAAGCTTTGGAGTTGATCGTCACAAGGCAAGTATCTAGGGTCCTCTTCCTTTCTTTGTTGTTAAAATCTAATAGAAATCATGCTTAGGACCCTCTTCCCTAATCTTTCTCATTAGTTAACTAGATCTACTCATCCTAGAATTATAATCATGCCTGAGAAATTTGTTGCGGTCAATTAATGACAAAAACTTAATTTTTAAGTTACTCATAATGTCAACATAAAGTGAAAACAGATAAATTAATTTATGTTCATTGATTGCTGTTCGATTTTCATGAATAATATTACTAGATTTGACATTTATTTTATGTGATAAAATTAAAAACAAGTGTGCATGTGGTTCTTTTTTTAATAATTATGTTTGAATGGTCATAATGCAACTCTTATATTTTTAACTCCATTATATTCTGTAAATTTGTTCTGATAGAACTGTAAATATGAAAAAAAGAAAACAAATCCTATCTTTAAAACTATAAGTCTAAAAGGGTTGAAATTTTGATATGATATGATATAATAAGTCTAGAATATGCCCATAAAATTTCATTGAAATCCGACCTTATTTGATTAATGAAACCTTGATCTGAAGGCGGAGTCTCTGAGCTAAAATTCTGTCATGCATATCTGATTTGAAAAATCATAACTCCTAAATGATAATCCCCAAAAATCTCAAATTATTATAGGATGTAGTATAATAAGTCTACAACATGTATATAAAATTTTGTTGGAATCTGATTTAATTTGTTTGTTGAAATCTTGAGTTTAACTGAGTCTTGAGACTGAAATTCTGTTCTGACTTTGTCACATGTACCAACTACGAAAAATTGTTTCTCACAATCCGTAAGTCAAGTCCGATTAGCATGAAACTTGGAGATAACGTAGTTTAGATGTGTATATTATGAAACTAATTTATTTATATTCATTTTCATGGAAAATTATTTTTCAAAAAAATTTAGAAACTGCCTTTGCTGATGAACCCTTACAACTCCATTAACTTCAAAATGTATACTCACATTTAATAATTGCATTCAAAATAACACCGGTGCATATAAAAATTTGTAGAAGTTGATTTTAGATTATTCAAACTAAAATCTTTATTAAATTAGATTTCTAATCTCTAAACTTAAATTCTAAGCTTGATTATCGATAAATTGAGATATGTTATTGTTTGATACTGGATTTTCATGCATGCTATTGAAAATGCTTCTGGTTAATTACTCAAATAAACCATGCTTGAACAAATTTCTACATGATGACAAATAACTGGCATGATTGATTTTGTTCACGTAGAAAGACGCCACGAAATAAGAATCACAACATGAACATCTTGGACACGAATACATGAACATGAATATGAACATGAGCACGAAAGTTTAAATGACATGAATAAACACTTGCGTGAGACATGTACTTGAAATTATTTGAGAAAGTGGTACATGGTGATTATATGGTCTTGGCAAGGACATGGTGGCATGGTTATTCTTGGCACTTGGTTCACACAAGGATATTCATATTTATAATAAATTTGGTTATAAAAACGACAAGACAGGCTATATGGGGGAAATTGATGGTGAAAATTGAGAAGTGTGTCTTGAGTACTCCTACCTATGTACAAGGTATGGTGGTGTTTATTTTACATGGTGCGTGTCACTTTGTGACATGGGTTATTGAAGAGCTCATTCTAGTTATATTACTCCTGGCAAGGTTTTCCGCTCGGGTATATGAACGCTTTTTCCACTAGTAGTTTCAAACAACGATAATTATTGATTGATATGCGAGAATAGATTATGGTATGAAACACAGTCACTTTCGTGTCTTAGGGCCTAATTGACATGCGTAGCAGGCGTAGGATGTGGTACATTCTACTTTACGTGACAGTTGGGATAGTCTCACCTAATTAGTAACTTTAGGGACATCTTCACAATTAACCTTGCCGTGTGTCTCTTGTGATGATTGTTGCTGGTTGATTGTCTATGTGATGGTTTTTATATTTTGATTGATTCATGCTTTAAAATGCACTTATACTTTTGTGAATGCCTGCTTATCATCATGACTTGAATATTGAACGACTAGTTTCAATGATAAACTTATGCTACAAATACTTGATGGTGTTAATGAAAATAAGTATCATGTAACTGCATATTGCATTTCCTTTTCTTGACCATATATTTCTGCGTGCTCTGCACGTACTGCATATTCCTTTCCTTTGTTTGTACTTGTCGGGAGTTTTTTGACTCCCCGTGGTTTGCTTACCCTAGATAGCGGATAATACGTGGAGATATCGGCTGAGGACAAGGAGTGCTGCTGCTGGAGCTCAGTAGAAGACTACTTTTAGTTATTGCTTTCATAGATGTATGAATAAAGAGAGAGTTTGGACTCATTTCTTAGTATTGAGATTTGTACCAGTTATTTGATTTTTGTCGGCTCATTAGTTGAATAAATTTTTGATTAGTTTTGTTTCATGTATGTGTACTTTATGTGAACCTGATTTATATGCAGAAGATAGAAAAAAATGATATAATTTGCAAGATAGAAAAAAATGGTATAATTTGCAAGCTAAAGGCTTAGCATGCTCCTTTGAGCGTGTCGCCGGCCTAAATCACGTGCTTATCTCGCTATAGTGAGAAGCAGGATGTGACAATTTTTTCATGGTTCTCTTTTCTTTTATTTCTAAAATTCTCTTTTTTCCTTCGATACTATTCCACTATTTAATTTTCTTTCTGTTCTTTTTTCTAGATTTGTTTCCTTTACTTTTTATCATTATCTTTTTGGTTCTAGATTTTTTTATTTTTTTAGATTTTCATTTTCTTCATATTTTTATTTTTCTGTTTTCTTAATTATTTATTTTCCATTACTTCATAAATTTCTGTTTTGTTTCTTTTTGTTTTTAAAATTTTTATTGAATTTTTCATAATTATTTGTTTATTTCTACTCTTAACATTTTAATGAAACCAACTACATAATTCTATTATTGTTACTTTTCTGAATAGATCAATATTATGTTGTCACAAATAAATTATTTGAATAAATTATAAAATATATATTCATAAATTAGAAATAATTATAATTTAAAAAACTTCACGTGCCCGTGGCACCTGCACTTTTCTAGAGAGAGGGATAGGGAGAGGGGGGAGAGGGAGTGGCCCACAACTCGGCTGTTTAAACGTTTGGGTGAACTGGTTTTGTCATGGCATTATAACAACCTAGGTTCAAAAAATTAGTTGAGTACTTGTTTAAAAGCAGATTTTAAAAATACTGATGCGTAAAGCCCATGCTTTGGCCCGCTAAGAGGCAGTCAACTTGAGGATTTCTTTATTCTCACCATAACTTTACAGTTTGGGTGTCTTGGTTTGCAGTGACTGCACCAAAGCACTAGATTTCAAGAGGTCCTAGGTTCCATCTAATGTTTTAAAAAGCATGTGCCTAGGTGCGTCAACTGTCTGCTTAAGCGGGTTCAGGATGTTTGTTGCTTTGCAAGCTTCCCTCTTCAATTTGTTCACAATTTCTTAATTGAATGAAGAAGCAGTAATATCCTGAGAGTTGAGCCTAGGAGTGCGCATTTGTGGGTTCAGTTTGGCTTTTGCCATTTTTTGGCAAACTGAACCGAATCATTTGTGGGTTCTGAAAACAAAACTCACTGAAATCAGTGAGAATCGAATTCAAAGTGGGCTCATATTTTGGTTTGGTTTCAGTTCAGTTAATTCAGTTTAGCACTATGGCTCAATTCAATTCATGATGTTGTGCCAAGAAACAATTATTAATTTGATGGCCATTTTTTAAGGCCGGAATTAGATCTAAAAAAATAGTGTATAAACTGAAAGAGAAACTAAACATAAAATAAATCCATCATTCCATCTCCTTAAGCTATATTATCTATCTCGATTCCTTCATCAAGCACAAATTTGAACCAAATTAAACATACAATAAAGTACAATGCGAATAGATCAACATACAGTAAAGCACAAATTTGAATCGAATCAATATACAATAAAATTTCAACATATTTCCTAATGATTTCTTCATAATTTGTATCAAATTACAGGAGAAAGCGCTAAATCTACATCATATAGGGTTCACAAATATGGATATAGATTGCAATACAACTATACAAGTCATGATGACAAAAATTACAATCGGGCGCTTCTACAGAGCTTTGGAAGTTGAAGAGAGAGTGGTGGCATCTTTACAATTACAAGTGAAATTCAAAACCAGTGTAATTTTTCTCTGAAATTCTTGAAAACTTCAGAAAGCTTCTATTTTTGCTATCCAAATGTCAAAAGGTTGCATCTTTGCTGTCCAAATCTCAAAAAGTTCGCATGTTTGCAATCTTTACATCAAATCTGCGAGATCACAGGTTAAAATTAGACTAATACTCAACCAAAGATCAAACACTAGATATGGAGATCTATCACAGAGTAGAAAATGATGAAAGAAATAGCATAGCGGAATTTCTAGGAAAAAAAAGAGCTGGCTTGGGGTTTTTTTAGAAAAACTCTTTATATATTTTCAACGAAGAAGTTATTAATTAAATATTTCGGACGGTTTGCTCGGTTAGGCGTAGTTTTGGTTTGAACCTGAATTCAACCAAAGAATTGACCTTTCTCTAAAATTCTAACCAAACTGAACCAGTATAGGTTTGAAGCGAACCAAACTGGCCAAAATGAACTGGTTGGTCATTTTTTTTTGTTTTAAACAGGACTATGCTCCTTGTGACAATGTCCATGTCCTACTCCTGATCTTGTTGAACTACCTCAATGTCTCCCTTTAAGTGTGCATTTCTGACTCCGGTGAACCAGTTTAAGTCTTGCCTTTTCTTCTTTTTCCAACTGTTTTCTCGTCCTGCTGTTTTTCTTTACCTTTTCTCTCCTCATCTCTCTTTACTTTTTTTTATTTCTTTTGATTCTTCTCCCCTTTTTTTTCAAGTTTTCTTTATGTTGTCCTTTTTTTTTTCTCTAATAAATCTAGCACAATGACCATTTTTTGTAGAACTATTTTAACTTTCACTAGATAGCACTATGTTATTCATGACTGTGTGAATTTTGACACATTTTAAAATTCTAGTCTAGTTTCCTTGAGGTGAAAGAAACTGAAACACATAAAAATTAGATAATAACTGAAATTAGATAATTCTTCAATGATCAACAAAGAAAGCTGGTCCCTTTGCTTTCCCCCCTTAAAACAACTTGGTATTTGCTTTAAAAGAAACCTGTTGGTTTACTTCATTCCATGATGTTTTTCCAAGTGAATAATGTTTAATTGGAGGCCTTTCCACTTGAGGCGTTTTAATTCTGCTTTATATACATTGTTAATCTGATAGTTTAAGCTTTTGGGTAGTGGTTTCTATAACTAAACACTTATGATAAAATATTGTATTACAAGACACCTAAGGTTGTAGCACTTTTTTGACATTCTTTAGCACACCAAGGCAATATGTATATTTATGATATTTGTGTATAAAATGTTTCTAACTTTCTATGTTACCTGGATAAGTCACACTTACAGCTGGAACATGGAACATTGGTTGAAGCTAGTATAAGTATCAGTCCCTTAGTTTTCAGTATTCTTCTTGAAAAATCCCTGAAAATCTCTAGGAGGAATCCCTGAACATTTAATATTAGTCAAATGCTGAAGAATCTACTTTTGTGTTATTTTATTGTTTTACATAACTTTTATCTTAGAGATCCCATGATAATTCATTATTGGCTGCATTTCGTGAAATAAATAGCTACATTACCAAAAACTACAATGAACTTTCATACTTCTGCAGAAAACTACCTGAAACATTTTTTTTGTTGTGGATAACTACCACAAGCTTTGCCTTAAAAGATGACTTCTGTAGTGGCAGTGTTGAAATTACATTATTGTCCTTCCAAATTTCAATTGTTTGATTTATATTAAATGTAGGATTTAAAAAGATTTTCTTGTGTTAGTACAGCAAAAACAACCAAAGCTTTTATACCCAATTTTGAGGTTCTATTCGATGAATCCCTCTTTTCCATTCAGTTTCATTAAGGAAGGGTCTTCTTCTTTGTTGGACTTAACTTCCATCATGTCCTTTAGCTGCCTCAATTCATTTAGGTTTAGGGCCTGTCCCTAGTCCGTCTTGCTCCATCTACTATATTAAACAGTCTTTATGGTACGTGGCTAAGCCATCTCAATTGGTTCTCTCATTTTGTCCTCAATTTGAGCTGAATTAGTAATGATGTTATGAAATGTTGGATCTTTTTGATAGTTTATAATGTTTCAACTTAAAACTAATGAAAGATGATCATTGTCAAGCTTGGTCCATTTGGGCCAAAAAGGTCACATGCAAATCACGTGTCAGCTTTACAAACGGAGTGTTACAGATGTTAGCTAAATTCTTACATATAAGCAAGTTCATGGTATTTTTTTCGGTAAAAGCGATGAAAGTCTAGTATTTTTTTTTTAAGCATATGTGAAATAAATAGCAGTGAGGAAATGTTGGATAATTTAGATCTTCATTTAGGAAGCAGGCTAAATGTTATATCCATACCAAGGTTTAAAGGTTTAAAAGTATGAGTACGGCCAATGAATTTTAGTGTAGACCCTTAATTTAGTATCAATATCATCAATATCGGCTTTGAATATCGTTGATATTGATAATATCAACCCTGATATTGGGCGATATTATACGGTTAATATCGTGTATCAATATCGACTGTCAGTATCGTCGATATTGGTAATATCAATTGGGTGATATTATTAGGTTAATATCGTGTTAGGTACCTCAAAATCTGAAAAAATATTACTGATATATATTGGAATCCGCTCATATTTAAAATCATGATTCGGGTCCGGGCCCAACTATTGAGTCCAAACCCAATCTCCTATTTCCCTAAAGGGGCAATCTAACCCTACATTCCCCAAATGCCTGCAGTAATCGCTCGAAAGATTTATTGTTTATGATCTTTAATATTTTTGATTATGTATGTTTTGTTTATCACTCTATCTATGTTGTTAAGGATAGGTTGAGAGGTGGAATGAGTAATATTTTTTATATTTTGTTTTGTTTATATATCAAATTTATGTCTTTTTTAAATTTTATGCATATCTATTACTTTTTGCATGTAAGTCTCTTAGGGTGTGTTTGGGATTACTTTTGAGAAGTGCTTTCTCAGCCAATGTTTTAAAAAACCCGTTATGTAACTCGTTATAACCCGTTACAGAATATAACGGCACCCGACCGTTATATAACACTAGCAAAAAATGCATTTCCCAATAACAAGCGTTTTTTGGAGCGTTATGAATGTTACGTTACGAAAATAACGTAACGTTCATAACTCACGTTATTTACACGGGTTGCTAAATATAAAACAGCGAAGCGATTTCTCTCCACAGACTAAATCGACATGAAACCCTAAATTGGCGACGGCGACCGAAGTATCGAAACACCCCAGTACATCAGTGCATCCTCTCTCTGCAGTAGACGATGACGACGACGACGACAATGACCCTCTTGTGCGGTTCTTCCTCTCTTTGCAGTTCTTCGATTGTATCTCTCTCATCGGCCAGCATTGAAGCGCCCCAGTTTCTTTCTCTTTGATCTCTCTTTAATTGACGAGGAACTAGCCATCGTAACGCTCCAAAAAAATCAAAGAGCCGTACGACTCTTCAATTAACGAGGAATTCGTTGTCGATCTCTCTTCGATTAACGAGGAAGCGCATGATATCAGAGTACCTTAGTTTCTCGATGCTCGCTAAAAATTGTTGTGAGACTTGATAAATGTATTTTATATTGTTTTGATATTTTTTTAGATTTTTTAAAATTATTTTCCTGTTTATAAAAATTCTTAAATATAGTATATATATATTTATTTTTTATTAAAAAATATTAAATTATGTAACCTACGTTATGCGTTACGTTATAACCTATATTAGCATATCAAAAGAAAAACGTTATTGTTACGTTATCGTTATTTTAAACATTGTTCTCAGCTTTAAAGTATATAAGTGCTTTTTTTGAAAAAGGTGTTTGGTAATATATAAAAAAGGACTTTTCGAATAAGCATAAGCTAAAAAGTTGCGGTTTGAAGAAGCCATAAAATCTAGCTTCTCCTAACCATAGAAGCAGAACCACCCACAATGCCTCCTATTTTCTCTCTTATATTTCTCTCACATGATCTCATGCGATCTAGTCTCATAACTGAAAATTTTAATTTCTTTGTATTTTCCCACTAAATTTATCTAAACTCTCTCTCTCATACAGTAATTCTTACCAAACTATTTCTAATAAATTACTTTAGATATTAATTTTTGTCAATGAGCACTTTTTAAAGTTATCAAACACCATAAGTATTGTAAAAGTCCTTTTTTAAAGGCGCTTTTAGATAAATACTTTTCTAAAAGTACTTATCTATGAGCACAAGCAATGCCAAACACACCCTTACTCAATGACTTAAAAGTAAGGATTTCATCTTCTATTATTTCTTTTATGCATCCAATTTTAGGTAAGTATTTTATTGTATCGTTTAAATTTGAATGTTTTTCATGTCACATATTTATTCAATAGATGACATACAAAACTTTATTTACCTTTTAATTATCAATATTTATATATATAGAATATTTGATATGGACATCCAATATGATCTCATATCTCGATATATCACCTGATATTTGGTATCAGATATGAAAACTTCCAGACCGATATGAACTCGATATCTGATATTTAGGACCTTGATTCCTGGGAAGCGAGTCGTTGCATTAATGTTACCCTGGTGCACAAGTGAGCAATGATTGATGAGGGCTCCACAAATGCCAGGTCAAACTTTGAGTGTGGTACAAAACAAGTATATGTTATAGGGTTGCAAATGATTGGGGCTCTTATACCAGAAAAGAAATCACAATTAGAGAAGAAACCATTGGGGAGTTAGATGGCCATGCCCTTGTGACGCGATGTGTGTGTGTGTGTGTGTGTGTGGGGGGGGGGCGAGAGAGCAGGATCCAAGCGTCATCGTCAGAAGAAAAGCCCGGTTGCAGAGAGGTCCGATGAGGGTTGGTGGTGTTCTTGGAGAGTTGTGGACAAATTTGGTTGGGGTGTAGGATCTCAGGGAGATCCTTGATTGGATCGCGATCAAAGCTTCAATGATGGGCGGCAGGCGTGCCATTGGAGATTTGGATGCTTGTTTACATGAATTTACTTGCATGCATGTCTCCATGTGCATGATTTTGTAGAAGAAAACGGGTGGGGTCCAACTTTTTAGTGCAGAATGTTTGAATCTTGATCAGTTTTATGCGCAAGTTTAATGTGCATGCAATTGTTAGGTTGCTTGGCTGATTCAAGGGCACATGCAAAGTTGCAGATGAAGACTCGATCGCAATTATAAATCATGAAACAACATTGAGACAGATTAAGATTTGCACACGCATCTTGGTTTCAACTTAGTCAAAGATGAAGATGAGCTTGATGATCCTCACGATGCACGAGGAAAGGAAAAATAAATTGATGCGAAAAACTGGCCTGGTGCTAGGCACGTGCTTCATGAGCGCGGCCCAGCGCAGGCACACGAATGACTCGATGATGACAATCAAAAGAAGAGAATTTTAGAAAGATGACTCCGATACCATCTTAGGGTTGTAGGAATAGATGGCTTACCCTAATGGGGATTAGCCTCTCCTTTATAGAGATAATAGATAAACACAAGATTACATCCTTGTGTTACACACTAATAACAAGCATGATTTAAAATCTCGGTACGGTATCGTCATTGATTTTTAGTATCAATATCATCAATATTGGCCACCAATATCGCTAATATTGGTTATATTGACCCTGATATCGGCCAATGATAGTATGTAGTGTAAATATCGTGTCGGGTATAGCAAAACGCAATACAATACTGCCTATATATATCGAAATCGGCCGATATTTGAAATCATGGTTAAAGGGAAGGGATAGGCATAAGAGACTTATGTAGGAGAATAGGATCAGTTAGCTACTAAGAATATAGATACAGTGACATGAAAGATGGAGTATTTGGTAGACAATGATTTGAATAAAACGTAATATGTTTGCATGAAACTAAATGGGTAGGTGAGAAATTTAAAGAGATTGAGAATACTCTGAAAGAGGAATAGAAGCAAGGTGGGGATGCTTTAGATAACATACTAAAAGAGAATGTGAAAAAAATGTAAATAGAGTTGGAGATAGAATAATACCAATAAAGTTTTTATTAGAAAGAGGTAATTAACACCTAATACAAATGCACCACACTAGGATTGCCTAAGAACATTGAAAGAGAATTTTAAGGGAATATGGATGGATTAGTTCAAGGAATTCCAAGACCAGAAAAATTAATTATAGGAGAGGGCCTAAATGGGCATGACGATATAGACAATAGTGGGTACAAGGAAAACTTGGATATAAGTTAGTAAAAAAGAAAACTAAAAGGACCTTTAAGGAGGCTAAATCTCAAGTTTATATAATAATTCATAGAAGAAGCTAAAATCAAAGGAAAGAGAGAAGAAAGTACACATACATATAGATATATAGAGAGAGATAGACTTGTATCCTTCCAAAAGGATTTGAGGTTGAATCCTTGTCACTCAAATACCAACATCCAATATTCGAGTACGAGATCCACTCCGTTGAAGCTGATTTATATTATATCAAGTATTTATGAACTAAAAAATCAAGTGTTTTGAATACTTTTCCCCATGCATCAAATAGTGAAAAAATGGGCGGCCTAAATAGTTATAATATATATATATATATATATATATATATATATATAGATTTGTGTCCTTCCTAAAGGGTTTGAGCCCGAATTCTTCTCCAATATAACCTCCGACATTCAAATACAAGATCCACTCCGTTGAGGTTGATCTATATTATTTCAAGTATCTTTAAACCAAAAATCAAGTGTTTTGAATATTTTTTGCCCATCCACGACACAAAATGGACGACCAAAAGTAGTGAGTTGGTTAGATCTGTGTCTTTAGGCATACAAATTCTCGATCCGGCTATTTGATTATGATCTAAACATTAAAAAATTCCTGCAAACCAATTTTTGTTAGGTTTCAAATGTTCTACACCGTTAAACTAACCAACTCACTATTTAGACCGTCTGTATTTCTCCTACTTGATGCATGGGCAAAAAGTATTTAAAACACTTGATTTTGGTTTATAGATACTTGAAATAATATAGATCAACTTTAACGAAGTGGATCTTGTATTCAAATGTCGAATGTTGATATTTGAGTGGGAAGAATTCAGCCTCAAATCCTTTTGGAAGGACAGAAGCCTATCTCTTATATGTATAGAGATAGACTTGTGTCCTTCCAAAAGGATTTGAGGTCGAATCCTTCCCACTCAAATACCAACATCTGACATTTGAATACAAGATCCACTCCGTTGAAGTTGATCTACATTATTTCAAGTATCAATAAATCAAAAATCAAGTGTTTTGAATACTTTTTGCCCATTCATCAAGCGGCGCAAAATTTTGATTTATAGATACTTGAAATATTTAGGCCGTCCGTTTTTCTCATACTTGATGCATGTGCAAAAAGTATTCAAAACACTTGATTTTTGGTTTATAGATACTTGAAATAATGTAGATCAATTTCAACGGAGTGGATCTTGTATTCGAATGTCGGATGGTTGAATTTGAGTGGGAAGGATTCGGCTCAAATCCTTTTGGAAGGACATAAGTCTCTCTCTCTCTCTCTCTCTATATATATATATATATATATAGAGAGAGAGAGAGAGAGAGAGATAGACTTGTATCCTTTCAAAAGGATTTGATCCCGGATCCTTCCCACTCAAAATCAACCCTCCAACATTCGAATACAAGATCCACTCCGTTGAAGTTGATCTATACTATTTCAAGTATCTATAAACCAAAAATCAAGTATTTTAAATACTTTTTGCCCATCCATCAAGCGACGCAAAATGGACGGCCGAAAGTAGTGAGTTGGTTAGATCTATGTCTTTAGACAAACAAATTCTCGATCCGGCCATTTCATTATGATCTAAACATTTAAAAACTCCTATAAACTAATTTTTGTTAGATTTCAAATGTTCTACACCGTTAAACTAACCAACTCACTATTTAGGCCGTCCGTTCTTCCCCTACTTGATGGATGGGCAAAAAGTATTTAAAACACTTGATTTTTGGTTTATAGATACTTGAAATAGTATAGATCAACTTCAACGGAGTGGATCTTGTATTCGAATGTTGGAGGGTTGAATTTGAGTGGGAAGGATCCGGGATCAAATCCTTTTGAAAGGATACAAGTCTATATATATATATATATATATATATATATATATATATATATATATAGAGAGAGAGAGAGAGAGAGAGAGAGAGGAATCTGTACTTCAACCGCCAGCTGAGAAAGACTCTCTCAGCTGGCGCAATATGGCTGAATTTCAATCACTATTTTGGGTGCTGGTACCATGGTCGCAGTTTTATATAAGGATTGTGATTATGTCGCAGTGTTTCTATGAGGACTGCTGCCATGGTCGCAGTCTTTTCTAAGGACTGCGATCAAGGTCGCAGTCTTTTTCTTCGCAGTCTTCAGAAAAAGACTGCGACCATGGTTGCAGTCCTAATTACACTGAAATTATATGATTTTTTAGGATTGCGATCAGGTTACAGTGGACTGCGACCATGTTGCAGTAAGTTTGCGACCATATTAAAGTGACAGCTGAGAGAATCTCTCTCAGCTGGCGGCTGAGGTACATTTTTCTCATATATATATATATATATATATATATATATATATATCCAAGATGAGGAAAACAAAGAGTAAAGAACTTAGTAATGTTAGATGTATTAGGGGTAAAGATCAAAGAGTCTTACTAAATGGTGATGAACTAAAGAAAGGTGGTTATTTACATAAATTGTTTAGTAAGAATCACATTGGAGAAGCTAATAAAGAAACAAATGGCTCAATCCAAGGTAGGAACTATAGGTACCTTTGAAAAATTAGGCTTAGTGAAATTAAAGGTGTCTTGAAGAAAATAAAAACCAGGATACCTATAAGACCTGATGATATTCCTGTTCTTGAAAGTTTGTGGGAGATGAATTGTTAGTATGGTTGACAAAGTTATTCAACTTTGATGGAACTTTCTAGTTGCGTGATTTGATGGTGAGAGTAGGATGACTTCTTGATTCCTTTGAAGGGGCCAATTCTGCCTTTTGGAAGGTGGTGCAAAACGTTGTTGACACGGAGCTTTGAGCAACGTGGGAGGTGATGAGATTGGGTCATAGTACAAATAGAGAGTTTTCTTTATTTGCCTGAATGAGGACCCTTCATTGTTATGATTAAAAGGCTTCAATGACGTGAGGTTAAGGTGGACAGTATTATGGTGTTTGATATTTGGAAGATGATGCAAGACTACTCTTCTATAGAGGTTGTTCATACATTGCATGAAGGAAGTTTAAACTGATTTTTTTAAGCTAATCAATGCACCATTATTTTGTAAAGGAGGGGACTTTCACTGGGTCCTTAGCCTTATTTTGTGTACAGGCACAGGGGTATTACGCAGAAGAGAATGTACCGGATGTTAGCCATTCTTAGAAAATACCAAGTTATTCAAAAACAATTTAGATGCTAGAAAAACTGTTAAAACTTTTTGCAATGACAATTAATGAAGAGACGTCGGGAGGAAAAAAAATAGGTCTATATATGGTTTTTGTTGATTTAGACATAGCTTATTATATGGTCCTTTGGGAGTTCATGTGGTGGGTTTAGGAAGGAAACACATATTTAGTAGGTATAGTCAATATGATCAAGATATGTATGATGGAGTAGTAGATGTGACGAACAATTGGAGGGAAGACAGTAAGCTTATCCCAAAAATTAGCATAAATGCTTATCTATTTGCATGAGGGATGGACTTACTAGCTATATCTAGGATGAAGTTCCATGGTGTATGTTGTTTGTTAGTGTTATAATATTAGTTGATGATAATAGAGAAAGAATACATTCTGAAGTAAAAAGGTAGAGAGAAGCTTTATAATCTAAAGCTAAGGGTTGAAATTTCGAAATCGGTATCGGCCTATCAGAATCGACCATATCAGCAATATCAGCCATTTTGTCTCAGTCATATCAAACGTTTTTAAAAAATTAAAAAAATAATATTAAAACTATTTAAAAATTTGTTGATAGCATTAGCAACAGTTTAACATGTTTTGTTATGCAGATGTGTAAATTTACAAATATAATACAACTTGTAAAGCAAAATATTGAGGTGTTTTCTTGCATGGGGTTAATTAATTAGTTTGTAGTTTGTTACAGTTCTAAGCTTTTTGTTATTTGTTAAAGGTTCAATCATCATGGAGACTATTCTAGTTCTGCTTTGATGTTCAAAGTTGTTGGTTTTGTATACTCTACAATCTACTATTGTAGGTCATAAAGCTGTTGTTTGTGGCAACCAGTTGGACATCATTTTTGCTTTCTTAAAAGTTTTAACTAGTTATGATGATTTCCTTTTTTTCTCTTTGATGTTCTTCCTTTTCTCCTTAATCTGCTCGACATGTCATCCTTAATTAAGAATTGTTTTAATTCTATTTTGTTTCTTTCTTTTTTCTTTACATTTTTTTGCCTCTTCTTGAACCACTGGATTGTCATCCTACAATTAAAGATTTTCTTTTGTTTTTTTTATTGTTTCCTCTTTTTTGTTTACATTTTCTTTCTCCTCTTCTTGATTTGTGGAACTTGTCATCCTCAAATTAAGGATTTCTTTTTTGTTTCCTTTCTCTTTCTTCGTCCAAAAATTAAGGATTTCTTTCTATTCATTTCTTTATTATTTCCTACTTTCCTTTTTTCCTTACTACTTCAAACTGCATGGGATTTATTTTTGAACTTTGTATTGGCCAGTTTCGGTCTGTGTCGGTCCATATCAGCTGACATAGTGCCGAAATGGCCTGATATTTAAAAAATATCACTAATACCATTTCAGTTAGGCCGAAACCAAAAATATAAGGGTGATATCGCATCAGATATCTCAAAATCCGATACAATACGACCGATGCGTATCAGTATCAGTCGATATTTGAATCCAGGATCTAAAGGATTTAGAATTAAACAAAATACATGGAACATAATTGGGTCGCAACTTTAGCAAGACAATGAGAAGGAATGAGCATATATTGCAGATTGATGGTCAAGGATACCTCAGAGTGTATTTTTGCTATTTATAGTCAACCACTCATTAAAATGGTGACATGTTGGAAGACATGATTTATAGAATCAAAGCGGAATGGATAAAGTGTGGAAGTGTTTTTTGTGGTTTTATGTGATCATGGAATACCCAAAAAATTGAAGGGAAAGTTATATTGACAACTACAAGAGCTCCAATGCTAATATGAATTAGAGTGTTGGAAAGTTAAGAAACAATATGTGAAAAAATGAGCGTAACAAAAATGAGAATGTATAGACGAGTGACTAAGAAATAAAAAAAATTAGTGCATCCATACAGGCATAATGGGTGTTCCTCCTTCGATTGAGATGGTTTGATCTGTGTAACGGAGGCCACTAGTGCGCTAAATGTGCCGATTTGGGAAAGTGATGGTTATAGGTAATGGAACAATGAGGACAGAGAGGAGTTGAAAAGAACTTAGATAGAGGCAAATAAGAAGGATATGATGTGTCTTGTTTAACTGAGGTGATGGCCTTCAATAAAGTTTAATGGAAAAAGAGGATTCATATGGCTGACCCCAAAAATTTGCGATAGTCTTTGTTGTTGATTTTGATGCAACCAATACCTTTTACCATAACTCTCCTAGAATATGATTCCGCTTGATTGATAATAATGATCTTGAAACTCATTCCAAACAATAGCTATATTTATGATTATGATGCTTACGGTTACATATGAAAATACATATTCTAGAAGTCTGATGTGTGCTTTGTGGATTTTTTTTTTTAGGCCACCTTTAGCTAGTCAGATGTTATCTTTTGTTTTTATAGCTCCTCTCAGTGTAATATATGCTTTATGTAACCTGTGTTTTTTCAAACAAGCAAAGTAATAGCAGTTGTAAATTAGAGTTTAAGAGGAGATACATATGTTAGCTAAAAAATTCTATTGGCATTATTAAAAAAATATTTTTGAGGTCGAAGTTTGGTTTTTTTTTTTAAAAAATAATAATGTAGGGATGAATCCAACAGTGACACCGTATAATGTTTTTTGTAATATTCAGATGATTAAATGATCCAGCTGATTAAACTCTAGGAAAGTTAAATTATTTGCTTCCTCATCTTAGCAGATGAAAAGTTCCCCTGTGATAGCGGCTTTGATATATATCTGAAGGGGACAATTTTAATAGAGAAGAGAAGCTAAAACTAGTATGGACTGGCTGCCCTTACGTGTCCATTAATCAGTTCATAGGTGCCATGATAGTCTTATTTGATAGTGCATTAATGTTGTCTTCTTGAGAAAGAAATCAGTAAAAATAATTCACAAAAAGTGTGGGCAAGATTCCAATGGATCTATTCTTTTTCACGTAGAGCTGCAAACCTGGATTTGGTGCAAACATCATTGACTATTGCAATTGAGAGTTACTGGTTTCAAGAGCTTCAGCATGCTTTTCCAATCTCTGGACTGGAGAAACATGAAGAAACCATTTCAGTATTTTTCTTGATTTTTATTTTAGTACATGACAATTTTAATTTGTTGCTTTTGAAGGTACTTGATGCAAACTAAATTTTCAGATTGCGATTAGGCGTTGTCGAGTGCGTTGGTTTCTTGAACTCTGGCATTTGACAGTATTGTTTGTGTGCAGGTTGCTGAGTGATGTGGAGCACCTAAACATCTAAAAATGTTGAGGTAAGCTTTCCTACTCTGCCTTCTGGTTTGCCGATGAAAAATATATATATATATATTTTTAATATCATTTTTTCAAAGTTAAATTTCCAAGTGTCTTCTGATGTACTGATGCAACAAAAACGATGAATGTTCTCATTTTTCAGGTAATCCAATCAGCAAGCCATGGATAAGACTCGTCTCGTCTCTTACAGAAGATAGCTTGCAAAGCGAAAAAAAGAGAGATCCAGGAATTAAGCAGTTTCTAGGGATTGTACACTGGAAGAGTTTGTGCAGCAGTATATGTGGAAATAATATAGTTCCGTGTTTTGTTTCTTTGGCAGAGACTGAGTCTGGTCTTTTGTATAAACTAAACAAGTGCCTTGTCTTCAAATAAAGTGGTTGAAGAATATATATGCATTAATGCCATTTGTGGAGCATGGAAATAGAGCTCATCATATTGGTGAAACACAGTAAACACTAAATTCCTTGCTTCATGCTTGCATGTAGCTATATACCCTAAAGTGTTTCTTTTAGACTACTGCCCTATGGCTGTTAATTGCCAGTGTACGAAGATGAATATACCCTTCAGAGGGTTTTCAGTTATCGTAGAGCAGGGCGCGCCTGTCTGAGAGCTGGGCCGAGTAACAGTGTTGCTGCGAGATCGGAGAGGCAGAAAAGAGAACAGGAGGGAAGCAAGGTAGACTGTAGTGATGTAACCTTGTAGATGATTGAGGAATGAGAAGCCTAGAAAATTAGTCAGAGAGTGAGGAGTCAGTTGCTTCTTGGGATGTTGAGGAGAAGAGAAACAATTTTGTAGGAGATTGCCGTTGAAATGAATGAATTTGTTGATTTTGCTTCATTAGAGTGAGTTTTTTTTTTTTTTTTGCGACACATCTAAATTTTGCTTCACTTGATTTCCTATTCATAAGCTATTTAAAGTGTGTAGATTAAACATGAACGAATGTTGTAGATTTTTCATCCATAACCCTCAAAGTCTGCACTTTTACAAATTGGAGATGTGCATCCCTTTATTGTACAGTGGTCCACAAGAGCTAGAGCATGGGAAGCACAAAACAAGCAGGCAAGGAGAGAAGCGCACATAAAAAATTTATGACAACACTGGGTCATACAAAAATTTCAAAACAGTTCGGATTCAAGCATGCTCTATGCTTTAATGGATCTGAGACTAATCCCAACAACCCATCTTAAGTTATGGATCGTGTCCGCCTCTAATTTATAGATCTCAAGGCAATTCAGGGATATGCAGATCGCAACAAAGATTGTAAACAAGCAGTATGAATCAAATAGTAGAAACTCAATTTTATTGCACTGTTAAGTATGAACAACTATGTATCTTGCACCCACCAAGATTTCTATTTGTTGCCCTTATTTAGGGAGCGGATATTTCCACCCCAAAGAATGATGAAGGCACCCCAAAAATTATTACAAGCGTGTCTTTATTATTTTTTTTTAACAATTTCATTCTAGGTGAAAAGTCCAAAATGTCTTCTTCTTCTTTATCCTCCTCCTTACCCCCGATCTCCCCCAGGACTGTTCGGCCAGATCTGGTCGAACAGATTCTGGTCTGTTCGACCAGATCCGGTCGAATTACTGGGGAAGAGGAGAAGAAGGAGTTTTTGGCCATTATTTTTTCATCTTGGGTGAGATGCCTTTATCACAAAATGGGGTGCCTTAATCTTGGGGTGCCTTTATCATTCTTTGGGGTGAAAATATCCGCTCCCCCTTGTTTACAGTAAGTTCTACATCCATCTCAATCCGCTTATTAATGAAAAGGTGCAAATACATGTATAACCACAACACTTGAACCGACAGAAAAGACAGGCTTACAAGGATGAAGGTATATGCTTGAGTGCAACATAACCAGAGAGCACCCTCCGACTCCTTTCTTTCACCTTTGTTTGAAAAATTGCTCTGGCAGAAGCAAAAGACTCAGGATTAGTTTCAATAAATGAGTGAATCTATGGCTGCATGCACTCGTAGAAGAATTTCAGTGCTTACTTTGTGCCTTCAGGCCACATTTCTGTGATCAAAGTCTCTCCTGAATGTTGAAAAGAGAGAAGTATTGTCGAGGAAGTCGACAAGGATCGTCGAGGGATCGTCGATAAAAGACGGAGGAAGTAGCAGCAGCAAACCAGGCTTACAGCAGCAGAAGTAGGATATCGGTCGACCGCCCGGTCCACCGCCCGCAGTAGCAGGTGCTCGGTCAACCAGCCCGGTTGACCGACGTGCACAACGTGCACAAGGATGGAGCTCGGTCGACCGCCTGGTCGACCGACTGAAAGTACCCAACTCTCTATTGGGCGCCTGGTCGACCGACTGGTCGACCGGTGGAAGGGGTCGGTCGACCGCCCGGTCGACCGACAAGCGGATGCGGGCTGTATTGCTGATTTAGAAACCTGTTTGTATAAATAACGGGATTTCTAGGGTTTTGTTGAAGGTTGGAAAAACAGGAGCTCTTTTGAGATCAGAGGTGCTGCTAGTATTGTAATCGATCTTTCAATGTAGGCATTGAGGCCGAACCTCATTAGATTGTTGTTTGCGTGTGTTCTTTCTCTGGTATTTGATTTTGTTCTGTTTTAGAATTGTTCTTCGTGCTTGAGAGATTCAGGGATTCCTCTTCTGGTTATTATCGTTGGCGCAACAAGTGGTATCAGAGCTTTTCAGGTTTCGCTTGGGATTTTTCTGGAGATTCGGAGGGCTTCGGGATCTGATTCAGTGGAGATCGTGTGTCGATCTCAGATCAGAGGTAGTTGTGTTCGTGGGATCGTGTGTCGATCATAGAACAACACAAGAAGTGCTCAGGGAATCATCGGTGGAATAGATCCGGTGAGAAACTCAATCTAGGGTTTCGGGAAAAAGGTAAAAATCAAATTTTTATCGAAGTAGTGATCTATTTCCAGTTGGTTGTTTTTCCCGCATAGTTAGAGGATCAAGTAATCTAGATGGCAGAAGAAATTGCTTCGGTTAAGACCATGAATCCTCATCCGAGGATTGATGTAGTAAAGTTCAATGGCACAAATAATTTCGGGATGTGGAGATGTGAGGTTTTGATGCCCTGAATGCATCGAACCTCGAGGATACTCTCCTTCTGGAGAAGAAGAAAAACACGACCACTGATGAAGAGTGGGTAAAGATGAACAGGTCATCGTGTGGGTTGATTTGTTCATGTTTATCGCAAGACATAAAATATCTTGCACAACATGAGACGTCGGCAAAGCATCTGTGGGAAACTCTTGAGAAGAAATATCTGACGAAGAGTGTCGAGTCAAGATTACAGCTTAAGAGTAAGCTGTACCGGTTTCAGATGAAGAAAGGGAGCACAGTGAATGAGCACATCAACCGATACATGAAGCTTCTTACAGATCGGGTGAACGTGGATGTCATGGTAGATGAGGAAGATAAGGCGATCATCTTCCTGAATTCACTCCCGGAGGCGAAATATGAGACATTCACTCTAACCTTTATCAATGGTAGACAGACTCTGGACTACCATGAGGTGTCGTCTGCACTGATAAGTTATGAGACGAGGAGAAAGGAGAGACATCCTTCTCAGTCAAGCTCATCGGCGGATGCACTGGAAGTAAGAGGTAGGGGTTCATCGAGGAAGGGCAAGGAGGTGAGAGGAAGATCAAAGTCCAGGGTTTAGGGATCTCAAAAGGAATCAGTGTGCTTTCTGCAGAGAGATAGGGCACTGGAAGGTGGACTGTCCGAAGTTCAAGGGAAAGAAGAAGGAATCAAAGTCTGAGGCAAATCTAGCAAAGGTGGTTAACACTCCAAGCAGTAAATCACAGGCAGATGGATCAGACTCAGATTCATCAGTGTTCTCATTTTCAGTTACTAACCCCATCATAGGCTACTCAGGTGAAAATAAGTGGATCATGGATACAGGTGCAACATACCATGTATGCCCTAATCGGACTGGTTTACCAGTTTTGAGAAGCTGGAGGGGTGTTCGGTCGTCATGGGCGATGATCATCCGTGCATCATGGAGGGTGTTGGTACAATTCCAATCAGAATATTTGATGGGATGGTGAGGGAGCTGAAGGAAGTGAGGTATGTACCTCAGTTGAAGAGAAACCTGATTTCCGTAGGAGTTTTGGAGTCATTGGGCCTTGGGGTGTCTATTAAGGAAGGAGTCCTTAGAATGACAAAAGGTTCGATGGTGGTGTTGAAGGTCGATCGCCGGAACAACCTATACTACTTGAAGGGTAGTATGGTGACAGGGCAAGTGGCGACTTCTACCAGTTCAGAGGAGGATTCAACCAGGTTATGGCACATGAGGCTGGGACATGCAGGAGAGAAGTCAATGCAAACTGTTGCGAGGCAAGGGTTGCTGAAGGGTGCCGAAACCTGCAAGATGGATTTCTGTAAGCATTGTATCATCGACAAGAAGACCAAGGTGAAGTTCGGCACAACATCACATTGCACCGAGGGGATTCTTGACTATGTTCACACGGATGTCTGGGGACCTACTAAGACTGCATCGATTGGAGGTAACCATTATTTTGTGTCGTTTATTGATGATTTTTCTAGGCGCTGTTGGGTGTACACCATGCGACACAAAGGAGAAGTCCTAGAACTGTTCGTGAAGTGGAAGGTAAACTTGGAGAGAAGCACGGGAAGGAAGATCAAGGTTCTCCATTCAGATAATGGAGGAGAGTATAAATCGGATCCTTTCCTAAAACTATGCCTTAATGAGGGCATAGAGAGACACTTCACGGAACGAGAGACTCCGCAACAAAATAGGGTAGCAGAGAGGATGAATAGGACCTTTCTAGAGAAGGTCCGGTGTATGCTATCCAATGCAGGACTGTCAAAGAAGTTTTGGGCTGAAGCTTTGGCGTATGCATGCTACCTTGTGAATAGGTTGCCGTCGTCTGCGATAGGGGGGAAGACTCCTCTTGAGGCTTGGTCAGGAAAAGCAGCTGTTGACTATGATTTGCTACGGGTCTTCAGATGTCCAGCCTACTATCATGTCAAAGATGATAAGTTGGACCCAAGGGCAAAGAAAGGTGTGTTCGTCGGTTTCAAGCGTGAAATCAAGGGTTCAAGATTTGGGATCCAACGGATAACAAGTTCATACTCAGCAGGGATGTCACTTTTAATGAGGCTTCTTTGATGAAGCCTACAGTCTCTCAGCAGGTGGAGATCAGCAAGACCAAGAAGCTATCACAGCAGGTGGAGATTGATGCAAATCCACCATCTTTAGAGGAATCAGCATCGGTGAGGATCATTCCTGGGGTGACACAAGGCAGTGATCGAGCAGATGAAGAAGGTGCTGAAGATGATGAACAGGGTCAAGAACAGGTCATAGGTAATGTTCCTGACCCTACTGCAGTTGAAAGACCAAGGAGGAACACTAGGAGACCAGGTTGGCTCACTACTGATATGGTCGTAGCGTATGCACTTCCAGTCGTTGAGGAGGCTATTCCATCCACTTTCAGAGAAGCTGAGATCAGTTCAGAATCGAGGATGTGGAAAGAAGCCATGAATGAAGAGATGCAATCTCTCTATAAGAACGACACTTGAGAACTCACCAGGTTGCCCAAAGGGAAGAAGGCTTTAGGTTGCAAGTAGGTGTATGCTAAGAAGTAAGGATCTCTCCAAGAAGATTCGGTGCGCTACAAGGCCCGGTTGGTCGCCAAAGGCTATGCTCAGAGGGAAGGAATTGACTACAATGAAGTATTCTCTCCTATAGTTAAACATTCGTCAATTCGTATTCTTTTGACTTTAGTGGCGCAGTATGAGTTGGATCTTGACCAACTCGATGTGAAGACCGCCTTTCTCCACGGTGATCTAGAGGAGGAGATCTACATGACTCAGCCTACAGGGTTCAAGACTGCAGGGAAGGAAGAATTAGTATGCAAGCTGAAGAAGTCACTGTACGGACTGAAGCAGTCTCCTAGACAGTGGTACAAGCGGTTCGATAGCTTCATCAGAAGGAAGAAGTACACACGTAGCCACTATGACCCATGTGTGTACTACAATAAGCTACCGTCAGGTGAATATATCTATCTACTTCTGTATGTAGATGATATGTTGATTGCTTCGAGGTCGAGATCTGCTATTGATGCTCTGAAGAGGGATCTATCTTCAGAGTTTGAGATGAAGGACCTTGGTGAAGCTAGGAAGGTGTTGGGCATGGAGATGACTAGAGACAGAGAGTTGGCAGGGTGAGCTTGACTCAGAAGGGCTATTTGGAGAAGGTACTACAGAGGTTCAATATCGGTAAGGATATAAAGTCTGTAAGTACACCTATGGCTCCTCACTTCAAGTTGTCTGCAAAGATGTCTCCGAAGAGTGTTCAAGAACGTGAGTATATGTCTCACGTTCCATATGCCAGTACAGTTGGTAGCTTAATGTACGTTATGGTGTGTACGAGACCAGATATATCACAGGCCATCTCCATGGAGAGCAGATATATGCATGATCCGGGACAGGGTCATTGGGAGGCTGTGAAGTGGATTTTAAGGTACATCAAAGGAACAATTGATGTAGGTCTAGTATTTGAGAAGGACTCCACGGGAAAGTAAGAGTGCATAGGGTATGTTGATTTAGACTATGCAGGTGACTTTGACAAGTGCCGGTCGACAACGGATATGTCTTCACATTCTCTCAGGTACCGGTGAGTTGGCGCTTCACACTGCAGTCTACCGTCGCTTTGTCGACCATAGAGACTGAGTATATGGTTATGACAGAGGCCATGAAGGAGGCAATCTGGCTTCAAGGATTGCTTGATGACTTGGGCGTGGAACAGGATCTGCTGAAGATTAACTGTGACAGTATGAGCGCCATTTACTTGGCCAGGAACCAGGTCTATCATGCACGGACGAAGCATATCGACATCAGGTGCCATTTCGTTCGGGAGATTCTAGAAGAGGGTGACATCGAACTATTAAAGATTCACACATCAGAGAATCCCGCCGACATGCTTACTAAGGTGGTGTCGGGAGTCAAGTTTGCACATTGCAAAGCTTTACTCCATATCCTTTAGGTAGATTGAGCTTACTGAAGCTCATTTAGATGAACTACGGATGGCTTGATCCCTTGGGCAGGGTACGTAGGCAACCACATTGGTGCAGCCGCTCTCGAGTCGAGGGACAGTTCGGCTCAGATTTGGAAGAATCTTCACCGAGGTGGAGAATTGTTGAAAAGAGAGAAGTATTGTCGAGGAAGTCGACAAGGATCGTCGAGGGATCGTCGAGGAAGTCAGCGACAAAAGATGGAGGAAGTAGCAGCAGCAAACCAGGCTTACAGCATCAGAAGCAGGATATTGGTCGACCGCCCGGTCGACCGCCCGCAGTAGCAGGTGCTCGGTCGACCGGCCCGGTCGACCGACGTGCACAAGGATGGAGCTCGGTCGACCGCCCGGTCGACCGACTGAAAGTACCCAACTCTCTATTGGGTGCCCGGTCGACCGACCGGTCGACCGGTGGAAGGGGTCGGTCGACCGACAAGCGGGTGCGGGCTGTGTTGCTGATTTAGAAACCTGTTTGTATAAATATGGGATTTCTAGGGTTTTGTTGAAGGTTGGAAAAACTGGAGCTCTCTTGAGATCAGAGGTGCTGCTAGTATTGTAATCGATCTTTCAAAGTAATATAATCTCTCTTTGGATTGCCCCGGGGACGTAGGCATTGAGGCCGAACCTCGTTAGATTGTTGTTTGCGTGTGTTCTTTCTCTGGTATTTGATTTTGTGCTGTTTTGAAATTGTTCTTCGTGCTTGAGAGATTCAGGGATTCCTCTTCTGGTTATTGTCGTTGGCGCAACACTGAATACACATGCAGAAGAAAACGGCCAAAGATGCTTTTCACTGCTGTTTCATCTGCGTTACAAATAGATTTAGCAATGGCTCTCACAGCAAACCCGAGGGTGCAAGGCCGTGCGGTATTGGACGTGAAAACCTTCAACAAACATAAATTAATGATCAAATTAAGCTAGGTCTCTTGTATGCTTGTTCAGCAAGGAAACAGTTGAAAACCATTCAAATACCAAAACTGAGCAATCTTGAGATTATACTTTATGTCAAACTTCATGGAGAATGTTCAGAGTTAACAGAAGAGGTCTATGTCCACGCACAACATGGAGATCAAGATTGCAATGTTGAAGAAAAGAATAAGTGAGCATCCTAGAATCAACTTAATATTATATAACACAATGGCAGAACATTAGGACGCCATGTAGTTCATGATCCCAGAAACATCTTACTACCACTTGCATCATTTTTTACCCTTAGATAACCCCCTTAAGTTTTATGTGCAATTCATGGAGACAGCATCTATGTAAGACAAGCAGTCCAACTAATACTTAATTTTAATAGTGGATTGTAAAATCAGCATATAGCCATATACACTCTTCAGTTTTTGCAAAACTGGCCTTTTCCAACTCGCAAACTGATGTAGGAAGCAGAATAGCAATGGAGCTGTCAGCTGTCGACAAGCCACTTCAGCTGTCGACATGCTTTTCTTTTTGCTGTCGATAAGGTTTTTCCGAGAGTTGGAGCCACTACAGTCCTGTCGACAGGCCTATTCAGTTGTCGACATGCCAACTGTGTGACAAAGTTTCAGACTTTGTTTAGGATTTAATTTTGGGTCCAAATTTGGATTCCAATTGATTTCATCTTTCAATCTAAGCTTATACAAAGACCCTTGTATTCTTATTTTGTAAAGAATCTTTTATTCAACTTTTAATCAATATATTTTGAGTTTTCCTCATATTTGCTCGTGGATTCGTGTCATTTTTGCTCGTGGATTCGAGTATTTACCTCCACCTGAAGGCTTCTTCAGGATTCGTCAGTGCTAGAACGAGATCTAGCTCACGTTGCTCGTCTTCTTTGCTTTTCTGTCTATGTCAGTGATCTCAGAGCTACGACTACTTTTCGACAATGGCAGGAGATGATAATGGATTGTGCAAGGCCTTTCCCAAGGATTGGCACTGCTACAAGTAGGGGAAACACCTTCAAAAGAATGTCTCTCGAAGTTGATGATCGAAGTCTAGCTGATTGTACGTACTGAACCGGACATGATCATCAACTGTATCAACCACCATATCAACTACTACATCGACCACCACTACATCATCCACCACTAAAGTATCACCCACATATCCTCAATTTTCTGAATTTTTCTATGAAGAGGAGTTGGAAAGTCCCATCTATCACTATAATGATTTTGGAGAAAATTATGAAGATGGAGAGAGTACTGTGGAAGGCAACGGAGGTTCGCTAATCCTAACTCTAATAGGAAAAACAGATTTACGAACTCTAATAAGAGAGATAGGTTTCCTAATTCTATCCATGACATAGGCAGAGGATACTCAAATCCTTATGAGTTTAAGATTCTTTTTTTGATGAGAGTCATGATGTTGAGTCAACTTTACTTTGGATCGATAAAATTGATGAGTTGTTTGACATGGAGTATATCTCTATGGAAGATCAAGTTGAGTCTGTGACTCATAGACTTAAAGAAAGACTGCGGCATGGTGGGATCGATTTCAAAATATGCGTCTGTACCAAGGCAAGCCACCTATAAGAACGTGGAGCCGGATGAAAAGACTCTCACAGGCCCATAGTTTTGCATTGGAGGAAGAAGAGATGGAGAATCGACCCCGACCGTTCATGAGATTTTATCGGTCAAATGAGACTATGAAGTCACATCAACAATCACTAGTTGAAGAGCAGTCAACCAAGAGAGATTCATTAAATCTTCAAGCGGCTATCAGCCAAGCACAGTCTCCCGATAAAGTCATGAAGCCTATGCCGCCTGTTCTTAGTCCAAAGGAAAAGAAGTCATAACTCGTGCCCATATGCAATCAAGGTGAGTTCTTTGTAAAAGCAAAAGAAATAAAGCAAGACGTTACTATAGAAGAAGTTTCTTCAACTGTTGAAATTCCCGAGGAGATAAAGAAGAGTCCAAAGGAGTTGTGCATGACAAGCTTTTGGAAACATCACCACCCGTGGAAGATATCCCACATTATGGTATGCCTATTCTTCATGATTTCAAGGATCCTTTCATGCGGAAAGAGTGCGCTATATATGAAAGTTTTAATTTCTTTAAGTTTATATCACCTGCTATCAGCACGTGGGTGCAACATGTTTTGCAAAGTATGCCAAATCCCATCTCCGCTCGTATTTTGGAAGATCTTCTTCATAGAAGCAAGCCAATGAATTATGGGAGCATGGTGTATGTTTATGGTTGGATGATGGAGGAGCACCAACCAAATTGCATTGATTATCAACCGATCCGAGATGATGATATTGAAAATTCGATGATGCAATACTACATGGAGTTTAATGAAGATCGTCGAGATGAATTAAGATTTTAGGACCACACTTTCCCCCAAGCAGGGTTTGCATACAACATGACTCACGGTTCAATAAGATTTTCTCATACGCTAAAGGGAATAGATTTTGTGAAGAAATCTAATAAGAAGTACAAGGTAACCGCTGACAAGAGGAATTGAGAGAAGCTCTTTGAGAAAAAAGATTGATGATGGGGTATTTGAGTGGAGAAACAATCCCAGCTGAAAGAGTCCCTACCAAACAGCTATATCCAGATTGGAACTCGAAGACGAGTTCTTCGAAGAGAGAGAACAGTAACATAGCTGTTAACTGTCGACAATTCACTTCAACTGTGGACATGCACTTCAGCTGTCGACATGTCCTTTTTGCTGTCGACAGGATTTTCCCGATAGTTGGAGCCACTACAGTTCTGTCGATAGGCCTATTCAGCTGTCGACAGGCCTGCTGCGCGATAGAGTTTCAGACTTTGTTTAGGATTCAGTTTTGGGTCCAAATTTGAATTCCGATTGATTTCATCTTTCTATATTTTGAATTTAGATTTCCTAGATAGATTAGGACTCTTTTAATTCTTTTTATTTTCTTTTAGAAATAAGTTACAGTTTCCAAGTAGGAGTACTACTTTTTTGTAAACCTATAAAAAGACCCTTGTATTCTTATTTTGTAAAGAATCTTTTATTCAACTTTTAATCAATATATTTTGAGTTTTCCTCATATTTATTCATGGATTCGAGTTGTTCTCTTTGGCTCGTGGATTCGGGTTGTTTTTGCCGTGGGTTTGAATATTTACCTCTACCTGAAGGCTTCTTTAGGGTTCGTAAGCGTTAGAACGAGATCTAACCCGTGTCGCTCGTCTTATTCGCTTCCCCGTCTGCGTCACAAACTAAAACATCCTTCAACATTGCCATCTTGATCTGTTGGAATCTATTGATGTTTGAAAGAATTAGCAAAAGTTAGGCTTCTAACTGTTACTAACTTTAGATATACCTAGTTAATGGAGGCAAAACTAGGGTTTGGAGATCAGGTAGCGGCCATGCTTGCTCCAGTAAGCTTGGCATTCAGAACGATGAGGAAGAAGACGCAAGAGATGAATCCCGACCTAGATCCTTTAAGGATCAGGTGGCGTACAGGGCGGCGGTGGGGAAGTATTACGCATAGCAGTCTCAGAGAGAGAACTCGAATAGATCAATGAGCCTGAAGAGGGCAGAGTCATCATACCAGAGGAAGAAGTTAAGGAGGGTTCCAATGAATGGAAGCAGGCATTGGGAAAATTCTTGGGCAGAAGATTAGATCCCGCATTTGTAGCGAGAGATCTGACAAGAAGACGGCAATGGCAGGTGTATTTGTAGTTTTTCCTCTATCTCATTGATACTATATCTTCAGATTCTCTAATGAAGAAGACATGCTGAGAGTTCACATTGGAGGTCCATGGGTTGTATTTGGACAAGTTCTAGCATTAGAATCATGGAGGTTCCTACCATCAAAGGAGTTAATAAAGAAGACAATAGTGTCGCTGTATCTTCCTGAGGGGAGTGCTAAAAGAGGAAAACTATACTAAGACTGGCGTTGAGGGCCAAAGGAGTTTCCTCAACCACCAAAATTTTTGAGGAGATAGAGAAGAGTCCAAAGGAGTTGTGCACGATAAGCTTTTGGAAACATCACCACCCATGGAAGATATCCCGGATCATGGTACATCTATTCCTCATGGTTTCAAGGATTCTTTCTGTAATACCCCGTTCCCGGAATACGTACTTAGTTGCGTATTCAGATTTTCGGTCGTATTTTTTCGATTTGTTTCCTGTATTTATTCTGTATTATGAATTCCTTATATGACTGTTTTGTCTTGGATTTGGATTCGTGGATTCGGAGTCAGCCCTAGTCTGAACCGAAGGCCCGATCCTAGAGTATTACTCGATTTAGACATTCTGATAATTAGAATTGACCGATTTTAGTTTTAAATATCATTTTCCAATATTATATATTTTCTATGATTTTCTAGATTTTTCTGGAATTAAAATGAAAGTCTTCAAAACCGGTGTCGGCCAGTGCCGCTGACCGATTCCTAGATTTTTAATTCTCAAACAGTTTGGAATTTCATGATGGTCCTTTAGGCTTTATTCCTTAGAATCATATTTTCTACCTACATTCTTTTTCTGAGGATTTTATGATTTTATGAAAATTCCATCGGAGTCGGTAGGTAACTGATTCCGGGATTTTTAGTTTTAAAACTATAAAGTATTTCTTAAAACGGATTTCACTATAATTCTTAGATTAATATTCTTGATTTTTGATAATTATTTCGGGTCGTTCCGAGATACTTGAATTTCGGACGATTCCGGTGTTTTCCCGAAAGATTTCAGCATCCACGACTCAGTTCCGGGAATCCGCCACTTCCATTATTTCCACTTTCACTTCCAAGGGAATATCTTTCCTTATTCCAATTTCTTTTCCTTTTTCCTTTTCCTTCATTTCTTTCCTTCCTTCACAATCCACAAGAATTCCCATTTTCCAAAATTCCAACAATTCCAAATTCCTTTTCTTCTTCCACCAACTCCCACCTACCCCCATTGAATGCATCTCTCTCTCTCTTCCATGGCCGGCCAAGTGGCAAGTGAGGGACACCTCACCCTCCCCCTATTTACACAAAAACCCCCTCTCTTTTCATTATTTGCATCTCCTTCATAAAATCTAAAACCTATATAAACTTTCCCTTACATTTCTTTTCCTTTTTCTTTCTTTTCTCTTCTCATTTCTTTCTTCTTCTTCCTCTTCTCCAAGAGAGCCAGCCGACCCTCACCGCCGGCCAGCCATCTCGTCGCCGGCGAGGACCCCTCCCAACTCCGGCCAAGCTCCACCTCCTCCAACACCAACAACAACAACTCCTCCATCTCCTTCTTCCTCAAGGATCATCACCATCTCTACCTTTCCTCTTCTTCTTCATCATCAACCACCACCACTCCTTTTGGTAAGTAATTTCCCTCACCAAGACTTGTACAACTCTTAGTCTACTTATGTTTGCATATTCTTGTTGATTTGTGTCTTCAATTCTTGTTATTTAGCCATCAAACCCAACCCTAGAAAATCTGTTCTGTTTGCTGTTTTCCCACGATTAGTCGACTAGACCTAGACATTAGTCGACTAACTTATTCTGTCCTGTGAAACACAATTCTAGGAAACACAGTATTAGTCGACTTACCTTAGTTCCTAGTCGACTAGAGGCCCTTAGTCGACTACACCCTTGACCCTAGTCGACTAACCTTTCCTGAACCAGAAAACTTAACTCTCGACTCTAGTCGACTTGACTATATTATTAGTCGACTATAGCTTATTAGTCGACTACCCATTCTTCCCTAGTCGACTAACTTATCCTGAATCAGAAACCCAACTTTCTGTATCACAGACTTAGTCGACTTAAGTATCTGTTAGTCGACTTGAGTTCACTATTAGTCGACTACCCCTTCTAACCTAGTCGACTAACTTTTCTCTGAAACCAAACCCAACTCTCTGTTACACAGTTTTAGTCGACCAGACCCTACTATTAGTCGACTAACTCCACTATTAGTCGACTACTCTTCCATCCTAGTCGACTAACTTTGCCTGTCTGTCATAGTTGATTCCTTTCTTGAATATGAACCTTATCCTCTAGACTTATATCATATGTTGGTGTTACTTGACTTGTCACTTGACAAACATCATCTTCCCTTCTCTCTTTCTCTCTCCTCTTCACTCTACATATTTATATCAGGTTTTGTGGCGCATCCCAAGCTTCCGTGGATTTCGGATATTTCGGTATATTGGTGACTCAGGCGAGTGTTCTCACTCGCTACCCTCTTGCTTCTCATTCCATTGATTATGATAGTATTCTCGCTCTAGTCTTCATGTATTGTATTTCATGCTTTATATCTTTTATTGCTTTATGCTATGCGTGGCCGACCCTTCGTGGTCGTTGGACTTGTTGGACTTTGGGTCATTGCTTTTACATTACCACTTGGCATTATTTTAGACCTGTCAGTATGTGCTACCATTTATCATATGTATATCACTTGGCAACTGTGTTATCATCTAACCACCTGCCATGCCACTATTTGGCAAGACCCTTTTATTATGTCATGACTTACCTGACTATTATCAATCTCTTATCATGTTTGATTGCTTGCTAAATATCACCATCCTGTCATGCTATCACTTTACACCCAGCATGATATATTTGACTTGTGATTATCATCTTTACGGGGACCTTGACTTATGATTCTGTGTCATGATCAGTGACTTGTTTTCCTGCTTTACATGCAGTGACTTGACTATATAGTATTTATGTACTCCTGATTCCTGATCATGTCTATTTCCTGTTTTTCCCGTAAAGTGATAATTAAACTAATGAATCCTAAAAAGGACCAACTTGTATTGGGTCGGGGGAAACATGCGGATATCGATATGTGTTCGTGTTTACAGTGGTATTAGGTATATTGTACAATCATGTTCCGGTCTGACCTGAGGGCCTCCAGGGGACCGAGGGGAGAGCTGGCTCCCTTATTCCTGTTATTATAGGGCATACATAAGTCCCTCCTGTTAGGCCTTGCGGCTGGTTCCGTCACCATGCAACGGAACACCCTGGACCGTGGTCCCGGGCATGCACGGGACCCACTGTAAACATAGTTCGTTGATACCCCGCTGTTTCCAATAACAACCTCGACTTGCTTATATATGGATGTATGTGAGTTGGCCGTACACCGAGACACATACCGAGATATATGGGCAAGACGAGTAATAATAAAGTGTCATAATAACCGGCTCTTTAAGTTGTAAGTAGAGGTATGTGGAATGGGACGCATACCAAAGCCTGCATCTTAAATAGCTATGAATCCGTGATGTGCCTTACCGTATTTGCTTTTCCCGGACTTTATATCGGATTTCATGTTTTATGAGTATTATGTTATAACTACCTGGTAGCTCGGATTGGTTTTATTCGGATTTCCTGTTTTATGATTCTCATGCCATGTCTATTCTTACCTGCTCTATCCTATCTGCCTCCTGAGTATTTCCTACTTGATATATGCATTATTGTGCTCACCCTGCTTCACCACTTGGTTTTGCTTCTACACTCGCCTGGGGAGTATTATTTGACTCCCCTGGATTCTCACGTCCAGGTCTTGGAGCTAGGAGCGTGTGTTCAGAGTAACGCAGCAGTAGCGTGGATTTCCAGCCGACCGTCCTGAGCCACATCCTCCCAGGCCCCCTGTGAGTCTCTCGAGTTTTCCTTTTTAAACTCGTGAGTGTCCTTTTCTATTCATACTTGTACTTTTCCTTGTATACTTGTATGTGAGCTCCCTTTTGTACCGTTCATATATGTTGTATATCTCTTGTACTCTCGCATTTGCGCATCTGTGATATAATATTATTGTAATATTGGATCACATCTGGTGATAATTCTGTAATTGTATATATGTGTTGGAATGTATAATGCACCACTGCTTCCGTACTCTGATTCTTGTCTGTACTGATGCTTAGCGTATATACGGGAAGGTAATTCGGACTTACGTATATACGTTGCAGTGACGTCCCCGTATCCGTGGAATCGGGGCGTTACAGGTTGGTATCAGAGCATAGGTCAACTTAGGCTCGTCAGAGCTTAGGTCAGCTTAGGCTCTAAACCTCTTCAGTACGTCCAGAAGGCAAATCAATGGTAAAGCGATTTGCAACTGGAATACATGAATCTTGGTTATACATTCCAACTGCAAGTGCGGAGTTATCTATTTCTTGACTATCTTTCCTTTGATTTCAAATCCCTCCTTGACTATCTTTCCTTTGATTCCAAATTCTTCCTATCCTTTCCCTGTTTTGGTTTTATGAAGCCTTATACTATCTTAAGATATGACTAGACTAGAGAGGTAGTGGCTGGTTCTGAAAGAAGCTATTATGGGATCTCTTCGGCCAATTCTATGAAGCTTGGTATTCTCCAGATCGATCTTGATCTGGCTATCTTTCACTAGACAGTAGTCGGCATTCTCTACAGATATTCTACATTCTCTACTATATCGTTCAGAGTGATTGATGCCTGATATTCGGGATTCTTAATTATCGGTCTTCTTTATTATTATGCTCAGGACTATCAGGGTTTTCTTTATCTTCAGTATTCTGGCTTATGCTCGGAGGACTATTAAGTATGCAGTACATCTGGAATTCTATTACACAGCCACGACATCAGCAGTATTATTCAGCTTTATTCGAGGATTTATACAGCCGGAGGTACAGAGGATGATTATTGTTCAGCCAACTTGAGAGCCCTACCTATAGTGCTTCATATCTTAATTGGTATAAATTCCACCGCTGTCCCCTTGTATTCAATTTACCCCTTAACGAAATTGCGAGGACGCAATTTTTTGTAAGGTGGGTGGATTGTAATACCCCGTTCCCGGAATACGTACTTAGTTGCGTATTCAGATTTTCGGTCGTATTTTTTCGATTTGTTTCCTATATTTATTCTGTATTATGAATTCCTTATATGACTGTTTTGTCTTGGATTTGGATTCGTGGATTCGGAGTCAGCCCTAGTCTGAACCGAAGGCCCGATCCTAGAGTATTACTCGATTTAGACATTCTGATAATTAGAATTGACCGATTTTAGTTTTAAATATCATTTTCCAATATTATATATTTTCTATGATTTTCTAGATTTTTCTGGAATTAAAATGAAAGTCTTCAAAACCGGTGTCGGCCAGTGCCGCTGACCGATTCCTAGATTTTTAATTCTCAAACAGTTTGGAATTTCATGATGGTCCTTTAGGCTTTATTCCTTAGAATCATATTTTCTACCTACATTCTTTTTCTGAGGATTTTATGATTTTATGAAAATTCCATCGGAGTCGGTAGGTAACTGATTCCGGGATTTTTAGTTTTAAAACTATAAAGTATTTCTTAAAACGGATTTCACTATAATTCTTAGATTAATATTCTTGATTTTTGATAATTATTTCGGGTCGTTCCGAGATACTTGAATTTCGGACGATTCCGGTGTTTTCCCGAAAGATTTCAGCATCCACGACTCAGTTCCGGGAATCCGCCACTTCCATTATTTCCACTTTCACTTCCAAGGGAATATCTTTCCTTATTCCAATTTCTTTTCCTTTTTCCTTTTCCTTCATTTCTTTCCTTCCTTCACAATCCACAAGAATTCCCATTTTCCAAAATTCCAACAATTCCAAATTCCTACTCCCACCTACCCCCATTGAATGCATCTCTCTCTCTCTTCCATGGCCGGCCAAGTGGCCAAGTGAGGGACACCTCACCCTCCCCCTATTTACACAAAAACCCCCTCTCTTTTCATTATTTGCATCTCCTTCATAAAATCTAAAACCTATATAAACTTTCCCTTACATTTCTTTTCCTTTTTCTTTCTTTTCTCTTCTCATTTCTTTCTTCTTCTTCCTCTTCTCCAAGAGAGCCAGCCGACCCTCACCGCCGGCCAGCCATCTCGTCGCCGCGAGGACCCCTCCCAACTCCGGCCAAGCTCCACCTCCTCCAACACCAACAACAACAACTCCTCCATCTCCTTCTTCCTCAAGGATCATCACCATCTCTACCTTTCCTCTTCTTCTTCATCATCAACCACCACCACTCCTTTTGGTAAGTAATTTCCCTCACCAAGACTTGTACAACTCTTAGTCTACTTATGTTTGCATATTCTTGTTGATTTGTGTCTTCAATTCTTGTTATTTAGCCATCAAACCCAACCCTAGAAAATCTGTTCTGTTTGCTGTTTTCCCACGATTAGTCGACTAGACCTAGACATTAGTCGACTAACTTATTCTGTCCTGTGAAACACAATTCTAGGAAACACAGTATTAGTCGACTTACCTTAGTTCCTAGTCGACTAGAGGCCCTTAGTCGACTACACACCCTTGACCCTAGTCGACTAACCTTTCCTGAACCAGAAAACTTAACTCTCGACTCTAGTCGACTTGACTATATTATTAGTCGACTATAGCTTATTAGTCGACTACCCATTCTTCCCTAGTCGACTAACTTATCCTGAATCAGAAACCCAACTTTCTGTATCACAGACTTAGTCGACTTAAGTATCTGTTAGTCGACTTGAGTTCACTATTAGTCGACTACCCCTTCTAACCTAGTCGACTAACTTTTCTCTGAAACCAAACCCAACTCTCTGTTACACAGTTTTAGTCGACCAGACCCTACTGTTAGTCGACTAACTCCACTATTAGTCGACTACTCTTCCATCCTAGTCGACTAACTTTGCCTGTCTGTCATAGTTGATTCCTTTCTTGAATATGAACCTTATCCTCTAGACTTATATCATATGTTGGTGTTACTTGACTTGTCACTTGACAAACATCATCTTCCCTTCTCTCTTTCTCTCTCCTCTTCACTCTACATATTTATATCAGGTTTTGTGGCGCATCCCAAGCTTCCGTGGATTTCGGATATTTCGGTATATTGGTGACTCAGGCGAGTGTTCTCACTCGCTACCCTCTTGCTTCTCATTCCATTGATTATGATAGTATTCTCGCTCTAGTCTTCATGTATTGTATTTCATGCTTTATATCTTTTATTGCTTTATGCTATGCGTGGCCGACCCTTCGTGGTCGTTGGACTTGTTGGACTTTGGGTCATTGCTTTTACATTACCACTTGGCATTATTTTAGACCTGTCAGTATGTGCTACCATTTATCATATGTATATCACTTGGCAACTGTGTTATCATCTAACCACCTGCCATGCCACTATTTGGCAAGACCCTTTTTATTATGTCATGACTTACCTGACTATTATCAATCTCTTATCATGTTTGATTGCTTGCTAAATATCACCATCCTGTCATGCTATCACTTTACACCCAGCATGATATATTTGACTTGTGATTATCATCTTTACGGGGACCTTGACTTATGATTCTGTGTCATGATCAGTGACTTGTTTTCCTGCTTTACATGCAGTGACTTGACTATATAGTATTTATGTACTCCTGATTCCTGATCATGTCTATTTCCTGTTTTTCCCGTAAAGTGATAATTAAACTAATGAATCCTAAAAAGGACCAACTTGTATTGGGTCGGGGGAAACATGCGGATATCGATATGTGTTCGTGTTTACAGTGGTATTAGGTATATTGTACAATCATGTTCCGGTCTGACCTGAGGGCCTCCAGGGGACCGAGGGGAGAGCTGGCTCCCTTATTCCTGTTATTATAGGGCATACATAAGTCCCTCCTGTTAGGCCTTGCGGCTGGTTCCGTCACCATGCAACGGAACACCCTGGACCGTGGTCCCGGGCATGCACGGGACCCACTGTAAACATAGTTCGTTGATACCCCCGCTGTTTCCAATAACAACCTCGACTTGCTTATATATGGATGTATGTGAGTTGGCCGTACACCGAGACACATACCGAGATATATGGGCAAGACGAGTAATAATAAAGTGTCATAATAACCGGCTCTTTAAGTTGTAAGTAGAGGTATGTGGAATGGGACGCATACCAAAGCCTGCATCTTAAATAGCTATGAATCCGTGATGTGCCTTACCGTATTTGCTTTTCCCGGACTTTATATCGGATTTCATGTTTTATGAGTATTATGTTATAACTACCTGGTAGCTCGGATTGGTTTTATTCGGATTTCCTATTTTATGATTCTCATGCCATGTCTATTCTTACCTGCTCTATCCTATCTGCCTCCTGAGTATTTCCTACTTGATATATGCATTATTGTGCTCACCCTGCTTCACCACTTGGTTTTGCTTCTACACTCGCCTGGGGAGTATTATTTGACTCCCCTGGATTCTCACGTCCAGGTCTTGGAGCTAGGAGCGTGTGTTCAGAGTAACGCAGCAGTAGCGTGGATTTCCAGCCGACCGTCCTGAGCCACATCCTCCCAGGCCCCCTGTGAGTCTCTCGAGTTTTCCTTTTTAAACTCGTGAGTGTCCTTTTCTATTCATACTTGTACTTTTCCTTGTATACTTGTATGTGAGCTCCCTTTTGTACCGTTCATATATGTTGTATATCTCTTGTACTCTCGCATTTGCGCATCTGTGATATAATATTATTGTAATATTGGATCACATCTGGTGATAATTCTGTAATTGTATATATGTGTTGGAATGTATAATGCACCACTGCTTCCGTACTCTGATTCTTGTCTGTACTGATGCTTAGCGTATATACGGGAAGGTAATTCGGACTTACGTATATACGTTGCAGTGACGTCCCCGTATCCGTGGAATCGGGGCGTTACACTTTCATGCAGAAAGAGTGCGCTATATATGAAAGCTTTAATTTCTTCAAGTTCATATCACCTACTATCAGCACATGGGTGCAACATGTTATGCAAGGTATGCTATATCCCATCTCCACTCGTACTTTGAAAGATCTTCCACCGAAATTTCTGAGGAGATAGAGAAGAGTCCAAAGGAGTTGTGCACGACAAGCTTTTGGAAACATCACCACCCATGGAAGATATCCCGGATCATGGTACATCTATTCTTCATGGTTTCAAGGATCCTTTCATGCGGAAAGAGTGCGCTATATATTTAAGCTTTAATTTCTTCAAGTTCATATCACCTACTATCAGCACATGGGTGCAACATGTTATGCAAGGTATGCTATATCCCATCTCCACTCGTACTTTGAAAGATCTTCTTCATGGAAGTAAACCAATGAATTATGAGAGCACGGCGAATGTTTATGGTTGGATAATGAGGATCACCAACCAATTGGCGTTGATTATCAACTGATCCGAGATGATGATTACATTGAAAATTCGATGATGCAATACTACATGGAATTTATGAAGATTGTCGAGGTGAATCAAGATTTTGGGATCACACTTTCCTCCAAGCAGGGTTGCATACAACATGACTCACGGTTCAACAAGATTTTCTCGTACGCTAAAGGGAATAGATTTTGTGAAGAAATCTAATAAGAAGTACAAGGCAACCGCTGACAGGAGGAATTGAGAAACTCTTTGAGAAAGAAGATTGATGATGGTGTATTTGAGTGGAGAAATAATCCCAGCTGAAAGAGTCCCTACCAAGGTAACCCGTTCCCTGTCTTTGTTTCTATTGCATTCTATCTCATCGTATCACATTCTGTTCTACGATATTTGAGAATCACCGTCAATACCTCGGCGTAGATCCGGGGTAATCCCTTGTAAATATGTAAATAGCCCTGGGGCTATTTACAACTAGCCAATTAAGAATTCTCAGTTGATGTACTAGCAGTGCATCAAAGATGCAGTCATCGATTCTCCCAATAGGCCACAATTAACGCGAGCAAACATATATATCCAGATTGGAACTCGAAGATGAGTGCTTTGAAGAGAGAGTGACTAATGTAGGAAGCAGAATAGCAACAGAGCTGTCAGCTGTCGACAGTCCACTTCAACTATCGACATGCCACTTCAGCTGTCGATAGGTCCTTTTTGCTATCGACAGGATTTTTTCGATAGTTGGAGCCATTACAGTCCTGTCGACAGCTGAAGTGACAGAGTTTTAGACTTTGTTTAGAATTCAGTTTTGGGTCCAAATTTGAATTGATTTCATCTTTCTATATTTTGAATTTAGATTTTCTAAATAGTTTAGGACTCTTTTAATTCTTTTTTTTTCCTTTTAGAAATAGGTTACAGTTTCCAAGTAGGAGTACTACTCTTTTGAAAGCATATAGAAAGGCCCTTGTATTCTTATTTTGTAAAGAATCTTTTATTCAACTTTTAATCAATATATTTTGAGTTTTCCTCATATTTGCTTGTGAATTCGAGTTGTTCTTTTTGGCTCGTGGATTTGGATCGTTCTTGCTTGTGGGTTTGAGAATTTACCTCTACCTGAAGGCTTCTTCAGGGTTCGTCAGCGCTAAAATGAGATCTAACCTGCGTCGCTCGTCTTCTGCGCTTCCCCGTCTGCATCACAAACTAAAACATCCTTCAACATCGCCATCTTGATCTGTTGGAATCTATTGATGTTTGAAAGAGTTAGCAAAAGTTAGGCTTCTAACTGTTACTAACTTTGGATATACCTAGTTAATGGAGGCAAAAGTAGGGTTTGGAGATCAAGGTAGACTCCAGTAAGCTTGGCATTCAAAACGATGAGGAAGAAGATGCAAGAGATGAATCCCGACCTAGATCCTTTAAGGATCAGGTGGCGTACATGGCGGCGGTGGGGAAGCATAGCGCATAACAGTCTTGGGGAGAGAACTCGAAGAGATTCAATAAGTGTGAAGAGGGCAGCGTCATTATACCAGAGGAAGAAGTTAAGGAGGGTTGCAATGAATGGAAGCAGGCATTGAGGAAATTCTTCGGCAGAAGATTGGATCCGACATTTGTGGCGAGAGATCGGACAAGAAGACGGCAAATGGCAGGCGTATTTGTAGTTTTTCCTCTATCTCATTGGTACTATATTTTCAGATTCTCTAATGAAGATGACATGCTGAGAGTTCACATTGGAGGTCCATGGGTTGTATTTGGACAAGTTCTAGCATTAGAATCATGGAGGTTCCTACCATCAAAGGAGTTAATAAAGAAGACAATAGTGTCACTGCATCTTCCTAAGGGGAGTGCTAAAAGAGGAAAACTATACTAAGACTGGCGTTGAGGGCCGGGAAACCACTCTCGGTGGACGAGTACACTGAGAAGATGCGTAGAGGCCATTTTGCACAAGTTTGTGTCGAGATAGATCTAATGAAACCGTGGTAGCTGGGACCATGGTGGTGTTGAGGGAACGGAGTACTGACAATATTTTATCTATGAAAACATAACAGTGTTTTGTTTCAACCATGGGATGGTTGGACACAAAAGACATGAATGCAATTTCCCATGGTTGGACACAGAAGACATTAATGCAAGTTTCCTCTGCGACAGAGGGAACCAGGGAAGGACTTCATAATTGATGGTATGTACAATGCGACAGCTGTGGATAGGGCTGGCTCCACCGTCGAGAGCGTAGGAGGACTGGAGGAGTGATGCAAAGAAAGAGGAATCAGTAGTGAAGGGCGAGGAGGTGGGAGAAAACATGCATACGAGGATGTAAAACTGTTCCAAACCCATCGATGCCAAGGGGTCCAATGCCAATAGCCAGAGTAAGAGGCAAGATTACGGTGAAGATGGAAGCGAAGCGGAGTTAAGCATCTACGAGCCGTGGACGATGGGGCGCAGGATCACTGGGGAAGAAGACGAGTGAACATTAACCAGGGTTTAGATGAACCAGGGTTACAACCGGGGGAGACTGGGTCAAACCATGCGAGTGGGTCGGGATATGGATCTAGAGTCAGCGTACCGAATCGAGATCAGGATTCGGGTAAAAAACTGACTCAAGATGAAGGCTGAAAAGGTGCAGCAAGGAACTTGATCTCGAGCTACAATCAGCAGAAGTAAAGGAAAACACGAAAACCCTAGAGGGGGAGGGCATATGGTAAACTCTTGTGTGCAATGCCGAGTAAATATATTAGAAATTATTAAAGGGGAAAAAATTTGCACCTGAATGGTCAACTGCAAGCTCATGGGGAGGGACCGTGGGGCTACAGTAGAGCTAGTTTGTGGCAAGACTTCGGATGTGATGGGCCGAGCAAGCAGATGGGCCAAAGTGGGAAAATCCAGAAAAATACTATTATTAAACTGAGTATTGGAAAGCAATAGCCGAAGAGGAAAATTAAGGGTAATTTGTTGCAGGTGTTGACTGGAAACGACTTGCAACTGGAGATGTTAACGGAGAAAGAAGATGCGATGGGGAACGCAATGAGGAACTTGATGTTGGCGATAGTGTGAGTGGGGAGTGAGGACATGAGGTGACGTCTGTGGCCGGCCTCTCGAATGACATAATCTCGGAGGAGGGGGGGCTGAATATTGATGGAAGACAGATAGTGCGTTGCCATCATAACCCTACCTATATGCAATGATTATTGTCTGCTGGAATGTGCGAGGAGCCATAAAAGACACTGCTTGAAATAAATACAACCATTTGAGAAGGAATTATAATCTGGATCTGGTATTCTTTTATGAAACTCATGTGAGTAGTGATGGATGGGAAGAGATCAAGAACTCATATATGAGGAGGGCTAGTAGTATTATGGAAACAGGTAATTAGGACTTTGGATATCTCTAAGATTTGAAGACAGGTGTTTTTTTTGTTCTTGTGTGGTTGAGGATGGTTTCAATGGACAGGTTGAGGTATCTACGCTAGCACTGACGACAACGACAACAAACTTCCAGTGCTAACTATTGATGATTTCAATACTATTCTCCATAAGGAGGATAAAAGGGGTGGCAAGGAGTTTGAGGTAAAAGAGGTATATGAGAATTTAGGGAGTGTCGCCTCGTGTAATTTGATTGATATGGGATTCTTTGGGCCGGCGTTCACATGGTGTAACAACCAGCAAGGATGTCGAAGAGTATGGGGCTGAGACTTGATAGGGCATTCTTTTCTGACTAGTGGAGACTCAAGTTTACGGGAGCGCATGCGAGGCATCTAGCTAGGGCGGGATCGGATCATTGCCCATTGGCCATGGAATTGGAAGATGAGTGGAGCAATAGAAGACCTTTCAAGTTCGAGAAGTTCTGGCTGAACAGGGTGGAGGTGGATGATCTTGTCAGGGAGGCTTGAAATCGTCAGGTTCAGGGCTCTTTTACTTTTTGTATATCTAAGAAGCTGAAGAGGCTGAAGGAAGACCAATCATACTAGATCAGGAATACAGTAGAAGACGCCTGTGCCACGATGGAACAACACGAGCATGTGAGACAGCAGATGGAGTTGGATTGGACACTTACTATAGCTGAAGGAGGAAATGCCCAACCTTAATGTTCTCAGAGATGTTGAGGTTTATTGCAAGCAGAAGTCAAGAGTAGCTTTGCTGAAGGAAGGTGACTAGCACTAGATTCTTCCGTTGCTCGGCCCTGGTTAGAAAGGTACAGGTACTGCATTCAGTGAATCAAGGGCAAGAGAGGAGACTGGGTGGAGGATCTAGAGGGAGTAAAGATAGTTTTCCTCAATTATTTCCAGAAGCTATCAGGAGGAGTTGGTGAGGGCGAAGGAGATGCCAGTATTATTGACCATTATATTCTAGCAGTGATAGAAGCAAGGATAATTAAGTGTTGACATGGGAAGTGACTTGGAAGTCATGGAGCGTTCTATAAGATGTTCTGAAATATTATTGTAGAGATGTATTTGAGGCGGTGAAACATTTTTTTCGCCATGGGAGCATGCCTCAGAGATGGAAAGCGCGTACATTGTGTTGATCCCCAAACAGGAGAAGCCTATGTGTCCAGAACACAACGGATTTATCAACCTCTGTAACATCTACAAGATAGTTATGAAGGTAGTGATGAACAGACTGCTGAAGCTATTTCTTCCTAGGTTTATCTTTCCAGAGCAGGCAACTTTTGTTAAAGGAAGAAGCATCACAGACAATTGCATGGTGGCTCAGGAGATACTACATTAGATGGAGAGCACGAGATTGAATGGTAAACTGATGGCGATTAAACTGGACATGTAGAGGGCTTATGATATGATGAGATGGCAGTTCAACAATGGAGTATCAAGGAAGTTTGGATTTTTGGAGAAATGGATGGATAGATTGAAGCTTGTATATCTAATTCAACATTTGCAGTTTTGGTAAATGGGGAAAGCTCGAATTGGTTTAAATCTACCAAGGGCCTATGGCAAGGTGATCCATTGTCGCCCTACTTGTTTATTATTGGGAGGGAGGTCCATGTGAGGAGTATCAAGTTGGCCACAGAGAGTAGTAGAATCTCAAGGGTCAGACCTAAAGAGAGGGATTATGGTGAATCAGCTCGCCTTCGCCGATGGATGATTGTCTCTTGGTGGTGAAAGCGAAGCAACGAGAAATTGTATGCCTTGGTAAAGTAGTAGGTGAGTACTTTGAGGCGCCAGGTCAAGCCATCAACGTTTTGAAATCTTCTATCAGATTTGGTAGCAGAGTTAGTAGGGAGAAGAAGCTGCAAATTTGCATGTTGGGTATGAAAGAAAGCAAAAGCCCAGTGAGAGTCTTGATTGATGGTAAGCGGATCCTGATCAGGTTCTATGACCCGATTATTGAGAAGATGCAAGGGAAGATGGAAGGATAGAAGTTAACTACTTTATCCTTTGTTGGTCGCATCGCGCTATTGAGATCGGTCTTGGCTACTATCCCTAACTGCATGTTAGCTAATGGGTGGCTGCCTAATAAGGTCGCTGAGGAGATAGAAGCTGATGAGGGGTTTTTTGTGTGGAAAAGGCAAGGATAGCAAGGGTGTTCATCTCAGGTCATGGGATAAGGTGTGTGGAGAAAAGGCTAATGGAGGGTTGGGCGTGCAGATACTGCAGACGTTTAGAAATGCTATGTTGGGTAAATAGGTCAACATACTAGTTACAGGGAAAGAGAATCTATGGGCTGCCATAAATTCCAGATTAACGAGTACTCGATGAAGTGTTGGAATATCAAATAAAAATGTCGTTTTGACATTAATTTTGGAAGAAGATGAGATCATAAGGAGAAATGAGTCATCATCATTAATTTAGAGAAATGATGAGTCATCATCTTCAATTAGGAGAAATGAGTCATCATCAACATTAGGAGAAATGAAGAGTCATCATCATCAATTAGGAGAAATGAGTCATCATCATCAATTTAGAAAAATGATGAGTCATCATCTTCAATTAGGAGAAATGAGTCATCATCATCAATTTAGAGAAATGATGAGTCTTCATCTTCAATTAGAAGTTAATGAGTCATATATGTATTTTGCCTATAAAAGGCTAGTGTATCTCTTTGTTTTTATCAATCAATCAAGCAAGCAAGCAAGCAAGAAACAAAAGTTGAATAAGATCCATTCTCCACTTAAAATTTTAGATTATAGTATATTAGTCCGTAGACTAGTATACAACAATTAGTATCAGAGCCAATTCAATTTTTGTTTCATTTCCTCCTCTCCTCATGGCCTCCACCAACAATCTCATCAATCCACAAGTGCCCAAGTTATTGAAAGATAACTATGAGAGTTGGTCAATTCAGATGAAAGCTCTATTTGGTTCTCAAGAGTTGTGGGAGCTAATCTTTGATGGGTTTAAGGAACCCACACCGGAGGTAGAAGCCGCCTACACCGCCAAAGAGAAGAAGGCTCTTAAAGAGCAAAGAAAGAAGGATAGTAAGGCTCGTTTTCTATTCTATCAAGGGTTGGATGAGTCTACCTTCGAGAGAGTTGCCGAAGCAACGACGAGCAAGGAAGCATGAGAAATCCTCGCTACCATCTACAAAGGAGTCGAGCGGGTGAAGCGAATTCGCCTTCAAACTTTGAGGGGCGATCTTGAAGCCGCTCAAATGAAAGATGAAGAAAAAATCTCCGATTATTATTCACGATTACTTCTAATTGTGAATAAAATGAGGAGAAATGGAGAGAAGATGGAGGACATCCAAGTGATGGAGAAATTGCTGCGATCCCTCACATCAAAGTTCGAGCACGTGGTGGCGGCAATTGAGGAGTCTAAGAATTTGGAGGAGATCTCAATAGAGGAGCTTTTGGGATCCCTCCAAGTTCATGAGCAACGCATGCAAAAGAAGACTGGTTCCATAGTCTTGGAACAAGCATTAGAGTCAAAGCTGACTCTAAATGATCGTGGCTCACATAGTAGAGGTCGTGGTCGTGGCAGAGGTAGGGGACGTGGTCTCCAACAACGAACCACTCAAAATCAAGTGGAGTTCCAAAGCTTCAGAGGTCGAGGACGAAGCAATCGAGGAAGATTTACATCTGGGCGAGGAACTAATAAGAATGTCCAATGTTACAACTGTCAAAAATTTGGACACTATGCCTCGGATTGCTGGCACAGAACTGAAGATCTTACCAATCTTGCCGAAGCAACAAATGATGTGAATAATAACTCTACTCTTCTTCTTGCTCATGATGATTCAAGTGTTCAGAATGATGTTTGGTACCTTGACTCGGGTGCTAGCAACCACATGTGTGAGAAGAAACAACTATTCATAGAACTCGCAGATGGAGTTCATGGAAGTGTGAGCTTGGGAGATTCTTCAAAACTCTCCGTTGAAGGCAGAGGGAAGATCAAAATCTATCAAAAGGATGGTAAGCCTGAGTATATTTCCGACGTTTATTATATTCCTAACATGAAAAGTAATATTCTCAGCATCGGTCAATTACTCGAAAAAGGATATAAAGTATATATGGAGAACAACCATCTTTGGTTGAAAAAATGCAAATGGAGGCCTTATAGCTTGTATTAAGTGACAAGAAACCGCATGTTTCCCTTGCATCTAAACACAAAAGTTGAGAAGTGTTTTCAAGGACTCATGAAGAATGAGTCATGGAGGTGGCATCTTCACTTCGGTCATCTAAATTTTAGCGGCCTGAAGCTACTACCTACAGCCGGCATGGTACGAGGTTTACCAACAATCGATCCACCAAGTCATACTTGTGAAGTTTGCATAATTGGCAAGTAGATACGACTTCCTTTTCCCAATGGAAAGTCGTGGAGAGCGGAGGCACCATTACAACTTGTTCATACTGACATCTGCGGACCACTGGATCCCGTCTCTTTAGGAGGTAATAGATATTTTATTACTTTCATTAATGATTTCAGTAGAAAGTTGTGGGTGTATATTCTTAAAGAAAAATCTGCTGCCTTTACTACCTTCAAGAATTTTAAAGCTCTTGTTGAAGCAGAGAGTGGCTATAAGCCAAAAACTCTCCGATCTGATCAAGGTGGTGAGTACACCTCAAATATGTTTCAAGAATATTGCAGGGAGCGAGGCATAAAGAGGCAGTTTACTACTGCCAATACACCACAGCAAAATGGCATCGCAGAAAGAAAGAACCGCACTATTCTTGACATGACAAGAACCATACTTAAAGAAAAGGGACTGCCGAAGCAGTTTTGGGCGGAAGCTGTGGCATGTTCAACCTACTTGCTCAACCGGTGCCCGACGAAGCAAGTGAAGGGCAAGACGCCTCAAGAAGCATGGAGCGGCTATACGCCTAATATCGCACACCTACGAATTTTTGGGTGTGTTGCATATGCTCAAGTACCTGAAGTCAAAAGGAAGAAGCTTGACAATTGTAACGCCCCCATCCCGCGGATATGGAGACGTTACTGCGACGTATATACGCAGGTCAGAAATACCCTCACGTATATACGCGAAGCATCAGTACAGGCAAGAGTCAGAGTACAGAAGCAAATGGTGCATTATACATTCCAACATATGAGTACAATTACAAAGTTATCACCAGAGGTGATAAATATTACAAGAATATTATATCACTGATAGGCGCAAATGTGAGAATATAAAGAGATGTACATGTATGAACAGTATAAGGCACTAACGAGTTTACAAAAGGAAAACTCGAGAGGCGCACAGGGGGCCTGGAAGGATAGAGCTTCAAATGGTCTGCTGGAGATCCAAACTACCGCAGCACCTCTCTGGTCAGCAACAAAAAGAATCCCCTAGTCCCAAGCTCCAGAACCTGGACATGAGGATCAAGAGGAGTCAGAACTCCCCCAGCGAGTGGTGATGCGAATTCCAGATGGCGTGCCAATATAAGTACAAGTGTATTTATAAAATCGAATCATAATCATGCATTGAAATCGTGTTGTGAGCATAAGCATGCAGGAGCGAGTAGATATATAATAAGTGATGTCAAACAGGGAATACTCATGGTATGATAAGATAAGGGAAGGTAACAAGACGAGAAGTAAAGTAGATAGGGCAATATCAGATATCTCCTAAACTAACATAAAATCGATAAAATCGAATAAAACCGATTACGAGCAAATCCGATTATACAGGTTTAGGTCACGGCTCCATAAGATTAGTACCTCGAAGGAATAATCCAAACAAGAAAACCCTCATCTATATACCTTTACCTCATGTTATCGTAATCTGAACGCGTACAGCCTGAGTTACAAAACAACACAATAAATTGCATATTAACATCTTATTATAATTGGGGCCGTCTAAGTTCTAGGCTTCAGTATGCGTCCCATTCCACAAACTTCCACTCACAACTTATAGAGCAAGTTATTTGAAAACTGATAAAGTTCGATGAATCATGTTTCGGATGGGCCCCGTACATGCCCGGGACAACGGTCCAGGAGTATCCGGTGCTGAGCCGGAACGTACCGCTAGGTACCGGGACTTATTTACGCCCGAACAGGAATAGAGTATCGCAGATCCCATAGAAATAGGCCTAGGGCGTGTGCATACCCGGCAGGAAAAAACAGGAGTAGGGGTGCCAGCACACCCCACGGAATCCCTGGTGACCGCCAGGTGATCCCTCAAGTATGTGGCCACGCGCGACTCGATAAGACCACCATAAACATGATTAATCAGGGCCCATCAGTTTCCCCCAAACCGGGTACAAGTTGTCTTATAATAATATAGTATGTAGTTAGCAATTCACAAGAATAAAAGGATCAAGACATGATCAGGAATTTAACAGTACATGAATACTATAGATTCGGGTCACTGTATATATAATACAGGATAATAAGCACATGATTCAAGTCATTGCATGTCATACAGAATAACACGGCAGGATTCCCGTGAATGTAATAATCTTAGGTCAAGTATTAATATGTCAGGAGGCAGATGGTAAGTCATGTTATAATGAGGAACAAGCGCTAAGTAGTAAATCATGTCAGGTGGTAACACGTCAGTTGTCAAGTATGATACAAACAGGTGTATGTCAACAGTTAATATAGCAAGTATGTACATCACAATACCAAACGAGAATACCGATATAAATACATAATGTTATGCAAGTCAACCCGACGATGCGGGAAAGTCCAATGGGAAAGCGAGAACACTCGCCTAGAACTTCGGAAAACGCCGTGAAATCCCAAGCTCTGGAATCCAGGAAATCAACGCGTAAACGCGTTCAAATAGAAAGGAGAAGAGAATGGAGACACGGGAAATAGCAGACGCGGGAAATGGCAGACGCGGAAAATGGTAGACGCGGGAAATAGCAGACGCGGGAAATGGCAGACGCGGAAAATGGCAGACGCGGGAAATGGCAGACGCGGGAAATAGGAAGAGGGACGCAGGTTTGAAATTTTAAGGAAAGGAAGAAAAAGAAGGAAAGAAAAGAGAAGGGAAGAAAGAATGAATGAAGGGAAGAAAAGAAAGAAGGAAAGGAAAGAAAAGAAAGAAGAATGGAAGGGGGTGGTCGGTCAGTTGCCGGCGACGGCCAGAGGTGGCCGAAGATGGTCGGAGATGGTCGGAGATGGCCGGAAGTGGCCGGAGATGGTCGGAGACGGTGGCTAAAGCCCCAAGTCCAACCAATGGTGGTGCAACTCTAGTTGAAATGGTGAAAATGGAGTTTTGGAAACGAGGCTTCGGAGAACGAAGCTATACCTCGTTAGAAAGAGTATTCCGAGGAGAGAAAGATGGCGTGGTTCGTGGTGGTTAAGGTGGTGTAGGTAGTGGTGGGGAAGGTGGTGAAGTTGGTGGTGGAAGTGGGTTTCCTTAGAGTTTCTTGGTGGAAATGAGGATGAAGAAGGTAGTGTAGAGGTGTTATTGTTGTTGGAAATGGAGGAGAAGATGGAGGGGAGAATGGTGGAGGAATTGGTGGAGGAGATGGTGGTGGAAATGGAGGGTGGCCGGCCAAAGAAGGAGGCAAGGTGGCTAGCTTGGCTACTGTTTTCGTTTGCTGGAAATGGAGAAGAAAGAAGAAAGAAAAAATGAAAGAGAGAGGAAGAAATGGGGGTGGTTATATAAGGGGGAAAATATTATTATAAGATTGCCATCCTTTCATCAAATGACACCTGCGTCCCATATAAATGATTCTTGATTCTGGCAAAGGACACCCGCGTCTAGGCCAAAGAGGTAGACGCGGAGATAAAATCCGCGTCCAAGAAAAACGCGAATGTTGCGTTTAACAGAAAGGACAAAAGTCAGATTTGACTTGATTGGAATTGATTAGCAGAGCATTAAATGCAGTATGGAGAGGATCTCTGCATTTAATGATGAATCCAGGTTGGTGAAACTCGCGTCTAGCGAGGAGAGAGAAAATAGAGAAAATAGGAAATAAAATATCTGGATAGAATTCCGGTATCTAGGAAAACACCGAAAACTCCAGAAAAGTCTAAAAAATAAAGTAGCTTGTAAAACTTCCCAAAAATTCTCAAAAATAATAAATATTATATAAAGATTTTTGGTGAAATCGGTTTTCAGAAATTTGATCTCATTTTCAAAATAAAAATCCTGAAGTCAACCGTTGACACTAGTCTACACCGGGTCGGCCGGATTTTGATAAATTCAGAAAAATCCCAGAAAAAGTATTTAGATAGAAAATGTGATTTTAAGAAGTTGCAGGAAAGCTGTTTTTAGAATTTTAACTCCGTTTGTAAATTAAAAATTCGAGAATCGGTCAGTGGCACTGGTCCACACCGGTTTTGAAGTTTTCCAATTTAATTCTGAAAAATTTCAGAAAACATGAAAAATCTAAAATATTGGAAAATGATGTTTGGAACTGAAATCGGTCAAATCTGAATACCAGAAAGACTAAATCGAGCAATAACCTGAGATCGCGTCCTAGGTTCAGACTAGGGCCGAATCCGAGCCCACGAATCCGGATCCAAGGTAAAACGATCATATAAATAATTCATAATACAAAATGAATACAGGAAGTAAATCAAAAAAATACGATTGAAAAATCTGAATACGCAACTAAGTACGTATTCTGGGAGCGGGGTGTTACATTCCACCCACCTTACAAAAATTGCGTCCTCGCAATTTCGATAAGGGGAAGATGAACACAGGAGAGACCAGGATTGACAATGAGAGAATGATAAAGTGGGATATTTACGAAAGATTACCAACTCAAAATACAAAAGATCAGGGTAACGGTTATAGTGATATCCTCAAGATTCCTGTTCTGGATACTGGGTTTCATATTCTGCTGTTGCTTCGCCTGATGCCTCCGCTGTCGTGTTGTAGACTTGGCCTCTGCCATGATCTGCTCTAGTTCTTGCTCCTCTCTGTGGCTGATCATACTGCTGGGGCAGAAATGGAGCTCTTCGATCAACGGGTTCTGGGTTCCCTCTCAGTGGCGGAGCTGGAAGTGCCGGGGGTGTTGCTAGTACTGGAAATGTTGATGGTGTTGGATAGGTCCTCTTGAATGGGCAACCACCGGTTGAGTGATTACCGGATCCACATACCAAACATAGCCATTAGCCCTACGATAGTTGCGTTGGAGGTGTCCGGGCTTTTGGCAGTACCCGCATATCATCTGCTGAGGGGGAGGTCGGAATGGTCGCTTGACTATCGGCCCGTTGGTGGTCCTTGCTGCATCTTCTTCGTTCATCAACTGAAAGGGTCTCGTCACTGACTTGTTCTGCACCTGGTTCTCATTCTTCTTCTCCAGTCCTCGTTCTATTTCACGGGCAATGGAGAGAACCTGGGAGTATGTCTTCAGCTGTATAGGTATAAGATACATCTGGACATCCATCTTTAGCCTTTGCTGAAATCTGCTCGCCCGTTTTTCTTCGTCTGCCACCATGTAGGGAGCAAATCTGCTGAGCCTCAAGAATTCGGCAGCATATTCATCAACTGACTGGTTTCGTTGTTGTAACCAGATAAATTGTTCTTCCATATCCCTTTGAGCTGTTGCAGGGAAGAATCTCTCGTAGAAACCCTTTGAGAACTGGTCCCATGTGATGGGTTTATCCAGTGTCGCTTCTTCTGCCAACCACCATGTTCGGGCCACATCCTTCAATTGTATCTTGGCCACTTCCACTTGGTTCTCATCAGGGACTCGGGCCGCCTTCAAAAGATCTGTTGTGTCTACCAGCCACTGTTCTGCATCCAGGGGCTTCTCTGTGCCTGAAAAGATCGCCGGCTGTAATCTCCTGAAATCTGACACGTTGCCTGGCCTCTGTTCTCGGGGTGCAACTAACAGTCCTTGACGTAGAAGCTCTGTCTGTTGTTGTTGACTCTGCATCATCCCTTGAAGTATCCTCATCATAACATCATTGTCTCTGTTGGATCCATCTTGAGAAGTACCAGCACCATTACGTGTTCCCCGTCTTTCCATATTTGAGTTGGTTGGAGTGGGTAACAAGAAGAAACTAGAAGGTAAAAGATTGAAGGTCTCAGGATTCAAGAAATGGACCAGAAGGAAGGGATAAATAACTCTGCACTTGTAGTTGGATTGTATAACCAGGACTCTTGTATTCCAGTTGCAAATTTCTTTACCATTAATTTGCCGTTTGGACGTACTGAGGATGCGAGAGCCTAGGCTCTGATAACACCCTGTAACGTCCCCATCCCGCGGATACGGAGACGTTATTGCGACGTATATACGCAGGTCAGAAATACCCTCACGTATATACGCTAAGCATCAGTACAGGCAAGAGTCAGAGTACGGAAGCAAATGGTGCATTATACATTCCAACATATGAGTACAATTACAAAGTTATCACCAGAGGTGATAAATATTACAAGAATATTACATCACTGATGGGCGCAAATGCGAGAATACAAAGAGATGTACATGTATGAACAGTATAAGGCACTCACGAGTTTACAAAAGAAAACTCGAGAGGCGCACAGGGGGCCTGGAAGGATAGAGCTTCAAATGGTGTGCTGGAGATCCAAGCTACCGCAGCACCTCTCTGGTCAGCAACAAAGAGAATCCCCTAGCCCCAAGCTCCAGAACCTGGACATGAGGATCCAGAGGAGTCAGAACTCCCCCAGCGAGTGGTGATGCGAATGCCAGATGGCGTGCCAAGATAAGTACAAGTGTATCGATAAAACCGAATCATAATCATGCATTGAAAATCGTGTTGTGAGCATAAGCATGCAGGAGCGAGTAGATATATAATAAGTGATGTCAACCAGGGATACTCATGGTATGATAAGATAAGGGAAGGTAACAAGACGAGAAGTAAAGTAGATAGGGCAATATCAGATATCTCCTAAACTAACATAAAACCGATAAAATCGAATAAAACTGATTACGAGCAAATCCGATTGTACAGGTTTAGGTCACGGCTCCATGAGATTAGTACCTCGAAGGAATAATCCAAACAAGAAAACCCTCATCTATGTACCTTTACCTCATGTTACCGTAATCTGAACGCGTACAGCCCGAGTTACAAAACAACACAATAAATTGCATATTAACATCTTATTATAATTAGGGCCGTCTAAGTTCTAGGCTTCAGTATGCGTCCCATTTCACATACTTTCACTCACAACTTATAGAGCAAGTTATTTGGAAACTGATAAAGTTCGATGAATCATGTTTCGGATGGGCCCCGTACATGCCCGGGACAACGGTCCAGGAGTATCCGGTGCTGAGCCGGAACGTACCGCTAGGTACCGGGACTTATTTACGCCCGAACAGGAATAGAGTATCGCAGATCCCATAGAAATAGGCCTAGGACGTGTGCATACCCGACAGGAATAAACAGGAGTAGGGGTGCCAGCACACCCCACGGAATCCCTGGTGGCCGCCAGGTGATCCCTCAAGTATGTGGCCACACGCGACTCGATAAGACCACCATAAACATGATTAATCAGGGCCGATCAGTTTCCCCTAAACCGGGTACAAGTTGTCTTATAATAATATAGTATGTAGTTAGCAATTCACAAGAATAAAAGGATGAAGACATGATCAGGAATTTAGCAGTACATGAATACTATAGATTCGGGTCACTGTATATATAATACAGGATAATAAGCACATGATTCAAGTCATTGCATGTCATACAGAATAACACGGCAGGATTCCCGTGAATGTAATAATCTTAGGTCAAGTATTAATATGTCAGGAGGCAGATGGTAAGTCATGTTATAATGAGGAACAAGCGCTAAGTAGTAAATCATGTCAGGTGGTAACACGTCAGTTGTCAGTATGATACAAACAGGTGTATGTCAACAGTTAATATAGCAAGTATGTACATCACAATACCAAACGAGAATACCGATATAAATACATAATGTTATGCAAGTCAACCCGACGATACGGGAAAGTCCAATGGGAAAGCGAGAACACTCGCCTAGAACTTCGGAAAACGCCGTGAAATCCCAAGCTCTGGAATCCAGGAAATCAACGCGTAAACGCGTTCAAATAGAAAGGAGAAGAGAATGGAGACGCGGAAAATGGCAGACGCGGAAAATGGCAGACGCGGGAAATAGCACACGCGGGAAATGGCAGACACGGAAAATGGCAGACGCGGGAAATAGGAAGAGGGACGCAGGTTTGGAATTTTAAGGAAAGGAGAAAAGAAGGAAAGAAAAGAGAAGGGAAGAAAGAATGAATGAAGGGAAGAAAAGAAAGAAGGAAAGGAAAGAAAAGAAAGAAGAATGGAAGGGGGGTGGTCGGTCAAGTTGCCGGCGACGGCCGGAGGTGGCCGGAGATGGTCGGAGATAGCCGGAAGTGGCCGGAGATGGTCGGAGACGGGTGGCTAAAGCCCCAAGTCCAACCAATGGTGGTGCAACTCTAGTTGAAATGGTGAAAATGGAGTTTTGGAAACGAGGCTTCGGAGAACGAAGCTATACCTCGTTAGAAAGAGTATTCCGAGAAGAGAAAGATGGTGTGGTTCGTGGTGGTTAAGGTGGTGTAGGTAGTGGTGGGGAAGGTGGTGAAGTTGGTGGTGGAAGTGGGTTTCCTTGGAGTTTCTTGGTGAAAATGAGGATGAAGAAGGTAGTGTAGAGGTGTTATTGTTGTTGGAAATGGAGGAGAAGATGGAGGGGAGAATGGTGGAGGAATTGGTGGAGGAGATGGTGGTGGAAATGGAGGGGCCGGCCAAAGAAGGAGGCAAGGTGGCTAGCTTGGCTGCTGTTTTCGTTGCTGGAAATGGAGAAGAAAGAAGAAAGAAAAAATGAAAGAGAGGAAGAAATGGGGGTGGTTATATAAGGGGGGAAAATATTATTATAAGATTGCCATCCTTTCATCAAATGACACCTGCGTCCCATATAAATGATTCTTGCGTCTGGCAAAGGACACCTGCGTCTAGGCCAAAGAGGTAGACGCGGAGATAAAATCCGCGTCCAAGAAAAACGCGAATGTTGCGTTTAACAGAAAGGACAAAAGTCAGATTTGACTTGATTGGAATTGATTAGCAGAGCATTAAATGCAGTATGGAGAGGATCTCTACATTTAATGATGAATCCAGATTAGTAAAACTCGCGTCTAGCGAGGAGAGAGAAAATAGAGAAAAGAAAATAAAATATCTGGATAGAATTTCGATATCTGGGAAAATAACGAAAACTCCGGAAAAGTCTAAAAAATAAAGTAGCTTGAAAAGCTTCCCAAAAATCTCAAAAATAATAAATATTATATAAAGATTTTTGGTGAAATCGGTTTTCAGAAATTTGATCTCATTTTTAAAATAAAAATCTTGAAGTCAACCGTTGACACCGGTCTACACCGGGTCGGTCGGATTTTGATAAATTCAGAAAAATCTCAGAAAAAGTATTTAGATAGAAAATGTGATTTTAGAAGTTGCAGGAAAGCTGTTTTTAGAATTTCAACTCCGTTTGTAAATTAAAAATCCGAGAATCGGTCAGTGGCACTGGTCCACACCGGTTTTGAAGTTTTCCAATTTAATTCTGAAAAATTTCAGAAAATCATGAAAAATTTAAAATATTGGAAAATGATGTTTGGAACTGAAATCGGTCAAATCTGAATACCAGAAAGACTAAATCGAGGAATAACCTGAGATCGCGTCGCAGGTTCAGACTAGGGCCGAATCCGAGTCCACGAATCCGGATCCAAGGTAAAACGATTATATAAATAATTCATAATACAAAATGAATACAGGAAGTAAATCAAAAAAATACGATCGAAAATCTGAATACGCAACTAAGTACGTATTCCGCGAGCGGGGTTTACAACAATCATGATGAAAAATGCATTTTCATCGGATATAGCGAGGAGTCGAAGGCATACAAGCTTTACAATCCACTAACTAAGAAACTAGTGGTTAGTAGAGATGTTGTCTTCAATGAAGCTGAAGCATAGAGTTGGAGCAATGAAGAGACTGTCAAAGAGCAACCCATGGTGAATGAACCTGACAGTCCCTACAAGAGGTTCCACCACCAACTACACTACCATCTCCTCAACATGCTACACCATCTCCTGCAAGAGGTTCTCCATCTTCTGGGGAAGATAGTAGTAGCGAATCCTCCGTGCAACGAGGTCCAATCAAAATGAGAAGCCTCAGGGAGATCTATGAGCAGATAGAAGAAGATGGAGAACTAATCTCTTTTGTTTATATACCGATCATGAGCCTCTCACTTTTCAAGAGGCTAAGGAAGAAGATTGTTGGCGATCAGCAATGAAGGAGGAGATGCATGCCATCCAGAAGAACGACACATGGGAGTTGACAACACTTTCACAAAATCACAAGGCGATAGGTGTCAAATGGGTGTATAAGATCAAACGCACAGCAGATGGTGAGGTTGATCGGTACAAGGCGAGGCTTGTGGCGAAAGGCTACAAACAAAAATACGGCATCGACTATGAAGAAGTCTTTGCACCAGTTGCTCGATTGGACACGGTGAGACTATTAATTTCACTTGCAGCTCATCACAGGTAGAAGTTATATCATCTAGATGTCAAGTCAGCATTTCTCAATGGTATTCTTGAAGAAGAGGTGTATGTACAACAACTAGAAGGTTTTCTGATAAAAGGGCAAGAAGACAAAGTATATCACCTAAAGAAAGCCTTATACGGCTTAAAGCAGGCACCACGGGCATGGAATGCCCGAATTGATGGTTATCTTCATCAAAACGGCTTCACCAAATGTCCTTATGAGCATGCCATCTACATGAAGAGGAACCATCAAGGTGAATTTCTAATAATTTGTCTTTATGTTGATGACTTGTTATACACAGGAAGTTGCGTCGAGATGCTTGCTGAATTCAAGGAGGCGATGTTCAATGAATTTGAGATGACGGACAATGGATTGATGTCCTATTTTCTTGGTATCGAAGTGAAGCAACAACAAGATGGGATATTTATATCTCAAAAGAAGTACATGAAGGAGATCTTGGAGAAATTCAGGATGAGTAACTGCAACCCAGTAAACACCCCAATAGCCACAGGAATGAAGTTATCAAGAGAAGGAATTGGAGATTTTGTAGACTCGACTTTTTTCAAAAGTCTAGTTGGTAGCCTGAGGTACTTAACGATCACAAGGCCTGATATTGTTTACGGAGTCGGACTTGTGAGTCGCTATATGGAGACACCGAAGGAGTCTCATTGGCTAGCTGCAAAGAGAATTCTAAGGTATATCAAAGGCACACTCAACCTTGGTCTATTTTATACTTATGGTGAAACTGCAGAGTTAGTAGGCTATTCAGATAGCGACTGGGGAGGTGACCAAGATGAGAGGAAAAGCACCACTGGCTATGTCTTCTATCTTGGGTCAACTGCATTTTCATGGACCTCAAAGAAGTAAGGAGTTGTGGCCTTATCTTCATGCGAAGCAGAGTATGTGGCAGCTTCATCTACTGTATGTGAAGCTATTTGGTTGCTGAACATTTTAAAGGAATTGGATCATCCACAAGAAGAAGCGACTGTAATATTTGTGGACAACAAATCAGCCATCCACTTGCAAAGAACCCAGTACATCATGGGAGGAGCAAACATATAGATACACGGTTTCATTTTCTCAGAGGCCATGTAAAGCAGAAAACTGTGGAGCTGGAGTATTGTCATACCATGAGCAAGTAGCAGATATTTTCACCAAGTCATTGCCAATTGAACCTTTCAGAAGGCTAAAAGAAATGCTCGGTATGAAAACATTTTGATTTGAGGGGTGTGTTGGAATATCAAATAAAAATGTCATTTTGACATTAATTTTGGAAGAAGATGAGATCATATGGAGAAATGAGTCATCATCATTAATTTAGAGAAATGATGAGTCATCATCTTCAATTAGGAGAAATGAGTCATCATCATCATTAGGAGAAATGAAGAGTCATCATCATCAATTAGGAGAAATGAGTCATCATCATCAATTTAGAGAAATAATGAGTCATCATCTTCAATTAGGAGAAATGAGTCATCATTATCAATTTAGAGAAATGATGAGTCATCATCTTCAATTAAAAGTTAATAAGTCATATATGTATTTTGCCTATAAAAGGCTAGTGTATCTCTTTATTTTTATCAATCAAGCAAGTAAGTAAGCAAGCAAGCAAGTAAGAAATAAAAGTTGAATAAGATCCATTCTCCACTTAAAATTTTAGATTATAGTATATTAGTCCGTAGAATAGCATACAACATGAAGTTCATCGTCATGTATTTGGAAGGGTATTATCAGCGCGGCACCAGCAGTTATTGATAGACTCAAGTGGTCGGTAGGAAACATCAATCTAATTTGATATATTTAAGGATCGTTGGGTTTTTGACTTCACCCTAGCTAAACTACTTGTGTTTTTTAATATAGGGGCTGTTTGGTTGCAAGGTAAGTGGGCGGAAGTAAGGAAATAGGGAAGTATAATTGCTCACTTCCCTATCTATCCAAAAACCGGAAAAGAAAATAAGAAAACCTCTTTTTATTTTATCTTCTCTCTTTTACACAACAATTTACTCACTTCCAGAGTGCTACAGTTAATTTTGTGGTCATGTAAATCTCATTTGTAATAAATTTTAGCACAAAACAGTTATTTTTTGACCATGTAAATCTCACTTGCATTCTAATTATAGTCTATTTTTTATCTTTCTTAATTAATTTTTATTTTAATATTATTTTACGGTCAACTTTGTGGTCAACTTTTTCACTTCCACTTTCACATTACCATCCAAATATCGGAAAAGACAAAATATTTTTCAAACCACACTTTCAACAATATCCAAACACTAGAAAACTTACTAACCAATTCTCAAGTTCCAAAGAGAATTATTACTATTTCCTCAATTCCTCACTTTCTCACTTCCACCCTTAACCAAACAGGAAGTTGAGGCGAAGAAAGTAAAGGAGCTATTAGAGAGTGGGGTCATGGAGTGAAGAAAAGATGAGGGGTCTGTTTGACCAAGCATTGTGATTGACAAAGTATGCAATATCCCGATCCCAACAACAGTTCAATGTGATAGGGTGGTGTGGAAAGGGCTGGTGGACGTGGGATATACTGTTAAAGAGGTGTATAGGGTTGCAGCAGAATGGACTGGATAAGATTGGCTAGAATCAAAATGATGCTGGGTTTGGAAGCTGAAAACTGAACTGAGGGTGCAGACATTTGTCTGGAAGCTGGTTCACGGGCGGTTGTCGATGGCGGTGGATCTAGAACGAAGGGGTATGTAGATTGAACCGCTATGCAAACGCTGTGGGACAACTGCTAAGGATATCTCTCATGTATGCTGGAGATGTCCGCGCTCGCGCAACATGGGATGGCGTCGGGCTATAGTTGGGAATCAATGAGTTAGCCAAGGTCAGTAATTCGTCATTCGAGGAAGTGATTTCTGGAGTGGGTTTGGTAAAGGGAGAGTAGATGCGAAGAATAGGGCATTAGTGTGGTGTATGTGTTGGGATTTGGGTCGAACAAATAGTCCCACGTCGGCTAGACGTAGGGATAGTCTTGAGTTTATAGGGATTTGAGTAACTCTACCTAACATGCTAGTCTTTTGGGATGGTAACCCGAGTCTTTGAAGTGGTATCAGAGCCATGCCTCGATGTTCGACGATGTAGATCCCCAATGGCGCAAATGCGCAATGAGCCTGCCCACCCCACTGGCGCAAAAAAGACGTATAGGCCTCTGTAAAGCTAATGTTGGGCTCTCGAGAATTTGACAGTGGTGCTTCTTTGCAATGGGCGTGCCGTCTTCTCGATGGAGCATTTGATCTTCCAGTGTGAAGACGCAGTGTAAGTCTTTTGGGCTAGAAGTGTATTGGCAAGCTAGGAATTGGGAGAGGACAAGTGAGGGGATGAGAAATGAGTCGATGTTTTTCAGGTGGACTATGCCTAAGGTTTTAAAAATCCTTCTAGGTGGAATTAAATTTTTGATGGTGGCGTCACCGGGGGGAAAGCAGAAAGCAAGTTGTGGCTACTTGATTCGGGACTCATGCAGAAATGTATTAGGTGTAGGGTAGTCAATTGTGTACGTTATGAATGTTGTAGACGCTGAGCTACGGGGGCTTTGGGAGGGGGTGAAGGCAATGGTGAAGAATTTTCTAATTGTCCTTGTTGGAAAGAGGGAGATTTGTACTGAGGAAGATGACCCGGACCGTCAAGGGATTGTCGAGGAAGTCGGCGACAAGAGACGACGGAAGAAACAGCAGCAGAAAACAAGCAGCAGCAGCAAAACAGGTTCTCCGGTCGACCGGGCCGGTCGACCGGACGTGCACGACGTGCACAGTGTCAAAGAGCGGTCGACCGGACCGGTCGACCGATATGACTGACTGTAAAGGGCCCAACTCTCTGTTGGAATCGGTCGACCGGACCGGTCGACCGGTAGAAGGGTCGGTCGACCGACCCGGTCGACCGACAGTCGGGTTTGGGCTGAAATCTGCAGTTCGGAAACCTGTTGTATTTAAGGGCTGCTAGGGTTTTCTAAGTAGTAATCTTGTAGGGAAATCTTGTAGAAGAACCTGCGAAATTAGGAGGCTTAGGGTTCTCTTGTATTGAGAGAGGCTAAGATCCATTGTAATCATCTTCCCTAATTAAAAATCTCTCCTTTGATTGCCCCGAGGACGTAGGCACGTTGGCCGAACCTCGTTAGATCTTGGTTGTTTGCGATTGTTCTTCTTCTAGTTGTGATTTCATTGTTTTGGTGATTGAGATCTGGTTGGATCCTCTAAGGGTTGTTGTCTGTCGCACACAACAAGTGGTATCAGAGCTCCAGGTTACGCTTGGGATACTCTGAAGATTCGAAGGGCTCCAGAACTGATCAGGTGGAGATCGTGTGTCGATCTCAGGTCAGAGGCATTGGTGTTCAAGGAGATCGTGTGTCGATCTCAGGTGGACGCAGGGAGGGCTCGTTGAATCAGGGTGGAATAGATCTGGTGAGAAACTCAAGCTAGGGTTTCAAGGTAGAGGTAAAAATCACTTTTTTATCTCAGAAATAGATCTATTTTGCAAGTATTTGATCTTCCGCATAGTTAGAGGGTCAAGGAAAGGATCTCAATGGCAGAGGAATCTAAGTCTGTTAAAACAATGAACAACTCCAGGATTGATGTTGTTAAGTTCAATGGAACTAACAATTTCGGGATGTGGAGGTGTGAGGTTATGGATGCATTGAATGCACAGAACCTCGAGGACACACTCCTATTGGAGAGGAAGAAGAACACTACTACCGAGGAGGAATGGGCAAAGATGAATAGATCGGCATGTGGCTTGATTCGTTCATGCTTGGCACAGGATATAAAGTACCTTGTGCAACATGAGACGTCGGCAAAGAAACTGTGGAAAACCCTAGAAAAGAAGTACCTGACCAAGAGTGTGGAATCACGGCTGCAGCTTAAGAGTAAGCTGTATTTGTTCAGGATGCAGAGGGGGAGCACAGTGAATGAGCACATAAACCGGTATACGAAGCTTCTCACAGATCTGATAAACGTGGATGTCAAGGTAGAAGAGGAAGACAAGGCTGTCATTCTCCTGAACTCGCTCCCACCGGAGGAGTATGAGACATTCACCATGACGTTTATCAATGGTAGACAAACTTTAGTCTATGATGAGGTGTCGTCCGCATTGATGAGCTATGAGACAAGGAAGAATGAGAGACATTCTGGTCAGTCAAGCTCAGTGGCGGAGGCATTGGAGGTGAGAGGCAGAAATTCATCAAGGAAGGGTAGAGAGATGGGTGGAAGATCGAAATCCAGGCCGGGATTCAAAGACCTCAAAAGGAATCAGTGCATTTTCTGTAGAGAAATTGGGCACTGGAAGGTAGATTGCCCAAAGTTCAAGGGGAAGAAGAAGGAGTCGAATGCTGAAGCAAATCTATCGAAGGTGACGAAGACTCAGAGGAGTAGTTCACAGGCAGATGGAGAAGATTCAGACTCTTCGGGATTCTCTTTTTCAGTCAGTTCTCCCAGTGTTAGTAACTCATGCAAAGATGAGTGGATTATGGATTCAGGAACAACATACCATGCATGTCCAAACAGGAGCTGGTTCACCAGTTTTGAGAAGCTGGAAGGTTGCTCAGTTGTGATGGGTGATGATCACTCATGTAGCATGGAGGGTGTTGGTACAATCCCAATCAGGATGTTTGATGGGATGGTTTGGGAGTTGACAGGTGTGAGGTATGTACCTCAGATGAAGAGAAATTTAATCTCTTTGGGAACTTTGGAAGCATCGGGCATGATGATATCGGTTCGAGATGGCGATCTCAAGATGATCAAGGGCTCGATGGTTGTAATGAAGGGCGTCCGCCGAGGAAATTTATACTACTTGAAGGGTAGTACTATTTCAGATCAGGTGGAGACTTCGAGTACAAAAGATGAGGTTGGCCTGGGGATTCAGCAGGAAAAAGCCGGACAAGAAGAAGAATCTTTGCGAGCTCCTGCAAAGATGAAATCAGAAGAAGGTGCTGCTACCTGCAAGTCAGAAGGTGGACACAGGGTTCTGGACAAGAAGAAGGTGAGTTTTAGCACCAGTTCTCACCACAATGAAGGTCTTCTTGATCGTGTTCACGTGAATGTATGGGGACCTGCTAAGACGGCATCGCTTGGAGGTCACAGGTACTTTGTCTCGGTAATTGATTGTTCATCTAGGCAGGTTTGGATATATCCGATGAGACAAAGGGGTGAAGCCCTAGATGTGTTGAGGAAGTGGAGCGGAAGAATGGAGAGGCAGATAGGTAGGAAGGTAAAGGAGCTTCATATTGGCAATGTTGGGAAAGACATTGACCAATTCCTACAGTTTGGACAGAACACAGGAATTGCTACACACTTCTCAACAGGTACAGATGAGTTGGCTAAGGAGTTGGTCCGTTCCTTGCTGGAGGAGGTTCGGAAACTATTGTCTAATGCAGGATTGGACAGGTCGCTTTGGACTGAGGCGATTGAGTATGCTAGCCATCTCAAGAATCAAACGACTGCGATAGGAGGTAAAGCTCCATTGGAACATTGGTCGGGAAAAGCTCAAGATCACGGTGTGCTGCGGGAATTTGGAAGTCCGGCTTACTTCAGTGCCAAGAATGGCAAGGTGAATCCGCAAGCAAGGAGGTTTGTCTATTTGGGCATCAAGGAGAACAGCTACAGGTTGTGGGATCCCAAGGACAAAAGGATCGTGATGAGCAGGAATGTCACATTTGGAGAGGCTTCAGGGTTGAAGTCCATCGTCTCTCAGCAGGTGGAGAGGACGAAGACCAAGGGAGGATCGCAGCGGGTGGAGGTCGATGCTACTCCATCATCTCCAGGTAGTTCGGCATCAAAGGAGACTTCATCGGAAGTGACACCGGGTGGAGATCATGATAACAAGAGTGATGCTGAACAGGTTGAAGACATTGCAGAGGATGTCAAGGTGTGTGCAGCTATTGGAACCAAGGAGAGACCACGTTCGTGGTCAAAGAAGGATGAATCTCAAGCTTGTGGACGCGACAAGCTCAAGTTGAAGGCCGTTGCTCTCCATGATGGTCAGGGGAAGGTTCATATGACTCAGTCTAACAGGTTCACTGCTGCAGGAACAGGTAACATTATTCGAGCTTGATGAAGCTCAGTTTAAAGAACTACGGTTGGCTTGATCCTTTTGGGCAAAGGTACGTAGGCAGCCGTAAAGGCGCAGCCATTGGTGATGCAACTCTTATGAAGCTAGGGTATGGGTTCTCGAGAAGTTGTTTGGACCTTCACATAGAGGTGAAGAAGTGTGGTCAATGGAGCTTCACGTAGAGTTGAAGAGACTTCACGGAGAGGTGAAGAGACTTCATGTAGCGGTGAAGTGGTGTGGCCAGTTGGACTTCACATTGAGGTGGAGTGGTGTGATCTCGAAGAACAGTTTTATCTTCCGGAGAGGAGATGTTGAGCTTGCATAAGGAGGGGTGTGCATCCAGTTGAAGCCGATGATGTTTGGTTGGCTCTACGCAGACTTGGTTGGACCGTCAGAGGAAGACAGGTAGACTAGATAGAGCTAGTCAGTGGAGAGTCAGTGTTGGCTCATAAGGAAGTCTTCATGAGGTCATGAAGTTGCGGAGTAGAAGCCACAGTATGGTGATCGGCAGGTATGAAAATTCTCCTAAGGTGAAGTGCAGGGAAGGCATGTGCAATGTTTTCCAGGAAGAGATGAGCCAAAGATTCCAAGCCGAGATCGTGTGTCGATTTCGCCGAGATCGTGTGTCGATTTCGACCGGTGCGCGCAAGCCGAGATCGTGTGTCGATTTCGCCGAGATCGTGTGTCGATTTCGCCAGGTGATAGACTGGGGTTCGTTGGATGTCGGCTCAGATTTTGGAATCTTCGCCGAGGTGGAGAATTGTTGGAAAGAGGGAGATTTGTACTGAGGAAGATGACCCGGACCGTCAAGGGATTGTCGAGGAAGTCGGCGACAAGAGACGACGGAAGAAACAGCAGCAGAAAACAAGCAGCAGCAGCAAAACAGGTTCTCCGGTCGACCGGGCCGGTCGACCGGACGTGCACGACGTGCACAGTGTCAAAGAGCGGTCGACCGGACCGGTCGACCGATATGACTGACTGTAAAGGGCCCAACTCTCTGTTGGAATCGGTCGACCGGACCGGTCGACCGGTAGAAGGGTCGGTCGACCGTCCCGGTCGACCGACAGTCGGGTTTGGGCTGAAATCTGCAGTTCGGAAACCTGTTGTATTTAAGGGCTGCTAGGGTTTTCTAAGTAGTAATCTTGTAGGGAAATCTTGTAGAAGAACCTGCGAAATTAGGAGGCTTAGGGTTCTCTTGTATTGAGAGAGGCTAAGATCCATTGTAATCATCTTCCCTAATTAAATTCTCTCCTTTGATTGCCCCGAGGACGTAGGCAAGTTGGCCGAACCTCGTTAGATCTTGGTTGTTTGCGATTGTGTTCTTCGTGTTTGTGATTTCATTGTTTTGGTGATTGAGATCTGGTTGGATCCTCTAAGGGTTGTTGTCTGCAGAGCACAACAACGTTGACCACTAAAAATTAAATTGAAATATAGAAGCTTGTTAGTAAGATATTCATATGTTGCTTCTGTTTTTTTTCTTTTTTCTTCTAACAAAATTGCAGTCTGATTTTAAACCTGGAAGGTTAGAATATCTCGCGTAATTTCGAGCTTAATCCTTTCACTAGAGAGCCAGCGCTCATTGATTGTTTTCAAAGAAAATTCATGTTTGGAAATCCCGCTCTTCTCTCTCTCTCTCTCTCTTTTTTTTTTGGCTTATTACATGAAAATAACCTCAATGTTTCCCTCATATTTAAGTTTAATACCCTACACTATTCTTTTTTATGTTCAATACACTAAAAAAAATGAATTTACAAATGAATATCTCATAGAATAATTAGACATTTTTACTCTTCAACTGAAAATCAACAACGCTTTTATCCTCTTCTTCTTTCTCTAGCATCATCTTCTTTTTATTAAACCCCTAATCCTAGTTAAAGAAAATCCACTCGTCCTCCTTCATTCTCTCCACACCACTTTTTCTTTTTTCACCACTAAAGTTCTATTTTTTTTCTCTCTCTCTCTCATGAGCTTCTTCATTTTCCTTTTAAGAAAGCTTAATCTAAAACAAAAAAGTGGACTTATTTGTCTTCACTTCATTGAGTCACATCTTCTTCTTTAACCTTTTTCATAACCATTACACATTTTCTCTCACTCCTATAATCTCAACCAATTATGTGTAACTGAGCCTATGTTCTCTCTTCTTCTATAGCACAATAATCTCAGCATCTCTATAATCTCAAAACCCCAATGTAGAATCTCAATACCTAATTGAACATATTTTCTCTCCCAATTTTTCTAGAGCATCACCATCATGCTCCCTCTCTTCCCCAGGCATCATCCACCTTGTCTACTACCATTACCAGGAACCCCTTTTCTTATGTATCTTCAACGCTTCCACAAGTAGCTCTACCTATTTTTTCTAAAATTAGGTTTCTATTTTTGATCTGGAAAGAAAAGAAGCAGCAATGGTAATTTGAAGATTTTAATATTTTCAAGATAGTATATTGAAAAATAAAAAAGTTTAAGATATTAAACATGAGAAAAAAAAAGCATGAGGTATTAAATATGAGAGAAAAATAATACAAGATATTAAACTAAAATATGAGGAAATTTTGACGTATTTTGCATAAAATGATTAAGCCATTTTTTATTGCATTAAACATTAATGCATTTGTTTCTTGTGGCTTACTTTAAAATTTAATAATAATAAAATAAGAGCTATCAGAATTCTGGCTATTTTTAAAAGTGTGAAACCCGCTAAAACACCTTTTCCAACCTATTCCCACTCCTTTTGCATGCTTGTTTGGGGATGTGATGGATATTTTTTGCTGCGATGATCAAACAGTCAATCCACACCACAAGCGAGAATAAAGAAGTGGGGTGTCAGTGTAAAAATGGTTATTACAACATAAATAATAGACGGTGACAAAGGATTTTTACGTGAAAACCCAAAATAAGGAAATAAATACGGGGAAGAGGAGGAAAGTTCACTATGATTCGCAAGTTTACAGGAATTATAGAAATGTGTCGATATCTCCTCGAGTTAGTAGGCTTTAGTGGATGGAGCTAGTCCTCTTCTTGCTAGAGGAGCAAGTTTATTTGTATTGAATTGTTGGCATGGAAGCGGATGAGGTGCTGGTGAGATCTGCATAACTGCACAATCTTCATGTGGGGATTTGTTGTGACTGTAGGCGTCTAAAAATTTCTAAAGACAAGTCATTAGAAAGCAGGATCCAAACCACGGGCGCAAGGCTAACATAGCCATCACTGCAACACCAAGTCGCAAGGGTTAAAACCCGCGTCTCAGCATCACTGCAGCACCAAGACGCGAGGGTCGAAACCCGCGTCTTAGTAGTACTTCAGCAACAAGACGCGAAGGTCAAAACCCACGTCTCGGTTATAACTGCCCTCATTACTGGGTCAATTACTGCCCACGTAATGAGGAAGTTAACCCCCATTATGGAGCGTTTTTTTAGGGGACATGTTCACCCCTGAAAACTCTATAAATTGCCACGTTTGCTATGGAGAAGGGGTGGGGTGGATCAGAAAATTCTGAGTAAAAAAAAAAGATTTCGGTTGCGAGCTGTAGAAGCACCAAGACCTCCACTAAAAAGAAAGAGAGAGTTCAACTCTTTTAACAACTTACTGCGTACAAGTTTATCTTTGCCTACAATCTCTTTGAGATTCTTGGTGGACAGGAACTGCGTTTCTCCGTCCGCTATCCAAAGAGAGGATTCCCAAGAGGCCCTGACGTTCACCCGGTCAACGAAAAATAAGATTCACTTTCTACCGCCACATCAAGAACCCAGCACTAAACAAAGGGGAGATTCAAGCGTGAACATCTTCCCTCTCTTGTAATCAGAGTATTGATTCGTTGTAATTCTTCATTGATTCAAGGAAATTTTACACGAATTTCTCCACCAAATAGTGACAGCCGTGATTATGGGCGCTAGATTGTTGGAATTACATGCAGGAAATTTCTTCATTGACCATAACTGTCCTTATTGAATGCAATGGCATTACATGTCTTCAACGTGAAAGCGGGGGGAAGTGGTGTAATTACAGGCGGAGATCTCAGTGATCACTACTGAAGAAGTCAGGAATCTTTGACTATGGGTGACTCAATGTCTTTTTAACAAGAGGTAGCTCCAAGATGGCTCTGGGTGGCGGAGCTTGTAGGGAAGGATCGGGAACTACGAGCATCTCGGTGGAAAGTTGTCAGTTGCATGGACATGTGTCAACATCTGGATGAGTGGTCAATTTTTGACCACTATAGATTTTCCCGCTCTTTCACTTACTGATCATACACGTGCATTACATGTTTTCATATCATATGTCACATTTTTGCATTTATATTTAAATAAATCTCTGTTATTAATGTATTTTCATGTCCTATGGCGTGTAGGTAATTAAGGAAGAAAAGAGAGAGATTGACAGATTTATCCAATTTAACCATAAGTTCAAATCAAAGGGGATCGATTCAAATCCAAAGGTTCTAAAACCTATCTTATCTGAAAACTAGATATATCAGATAAGATAACATAATCTAATTTCAAGAGGAAAAAGGATTGTTTGAAGACCCTATCAGTTTCGCTAAAGATAAATAGATATCTTATCAATTATATAAGACAAATTGAAAATTCAAGAGTATAAAAAGATAGAGAGAAGATCAACGGATGAGATGAAGCAATTTAGATTAAAATTCAGACTGGATACATTTTTGCATTTTAATCATAAATTTTGCTTCCGAAACTCAAACTGATAATTCAAGATGATCCAAAAAGAAGACGTAAATGGCTACAATTTTTATGTTAATCACTCTTTTCAATTCTATCATTTGATGAGTGGTATTCAGCAATCAATACGCCAACAAGCTGTAAATCAGAATTGAATTTCTAGATAAATCAAATCAAGTTTAGAATAAGGGGAGGATTCAAATTCAGAAATAGCCAACTCTCCCTATCTTCATACGCTTTCTATCCCTCTGGTTTTCTCCTATAAATACCCTCATACCTCAAAGGCAGGCACCATCTCAGAGAGAGAGATTTACTTTAGGTTTTTTCTTCTTCAATGTAATTTTAATTTTTTTATTTTTCTTTTTACCTTAGGTTTGAGAGAGTTACATGATTAATAGAGAGGAAGAGTTATTGTAGAGTGACACTATGTAATCTTTTCTTCAAGAAGCTTATATTAAGGTGACAATCAATGGAGGTTTTTCACTTTTCTTCATTGTGCCTGATCTCGTCGAAGCCTTGCTTTCCTTTGTTCTTTTCTATTACTTCGCTTTACTTCATATTAAGGTAAATTTTCGTTATGATTCAAACAGTAGAGGTAAATATTTTTCTTTTATTTCTTTTTATTTCTGATTTTTACACCAATATTTTTCTTTATCTCTTTTTGATTCCTTTTTTTTATAAATAAAATAACAATAATACCATCATCTCTTCTGCTACATCTTCTTCTTAACTATTTTTATTAAACTGAGAAGAAAACTCTTAAATCTATTTTAGTTAATTAAAAGAAGAAACTTACTATAAAGCTTCCATCGTTGTCCCTTCTTATGGATCACAACCCGTTAGCCCTAGGCTACACGGTAGCATCGAAGACCTAGCACTATTCTAAAATTCTGTATTTTTTTGTGCAAGTTTGGCGCGATCACTTACCAGAGCCTATAGGAGGGAAGTCGAAAGAGCGAAGCGGGTTAAGATCTTTAAATACATCAAATTCTTCTTGATGTTGGTGAAGAAGAGGATTTGTCCATCAATGCAGATCTTTTGGATTTTGCTTGGAGATCGTGTAATTGGATGATAGCTAGCATGTCGATCTATTAGGCTACATTGAAATCTATGACTGGCGTCTTTTCAAATCCTAGCACCATAATTGATTGAAGTTTAACCTGGACATAAGAATACAGAATTTCATAACTTAAAAATAGAATGTGCAAGTACTCAATACTACCGCTATAGCAAGTGGTTATGCGGGTCGTGGTCCACAAGGAGGGACTAGCGATGGAAACTTTTTTAGCAAGTTCTCTTTTAAGTTACAATTAATGGTTAAAGATTTTCTTTTAGTTCTTTAAAAGAAAAGGAAAATAAATTAAAGTTAAGTTAAAAGAAAGTGGTAGATTGAGAAGGTGGAGAAATGAAAAATAGATTTATACAAAGCAATTAAAACGGTAATAAAAAAAGTTGGGAGATTATGGTATTGGCGATCTAAACTAAAATTAAAAAAAAAGAAAGTTAAAACCAAAAAAACTTACTTACCTCTTCAGCGCCTGCTTACCTTTGACCCATATCGACGATGTACCTTTGTTTGAAGGCGAGCGAAGTATGACAAATAGGATCTTTCCCATTCCCGATTTACACTATGAAATGAAGGAGCAAGCTACACTTCCATAAAAATGGCTATCCATCACCATAAGCCATCAATGGTTACTTGCAAGGGCAAGGCACTTCAAGACTATCGGAGTCATTTGGATTCATAAATACAGAAGAGGAAAGAAAATAAAAACAAGAATAGAAAACAAAACAAAATTTCAATTCGATTCAAATAACAATGAAAGAAAAGATTGCTTACACTGGTGTCACCCTCAGTACAAGTTTGTTCTCATTCCTCCATGAAAGTCTCCTCTCCTCTCAATTACATAAAGAAAATAAAAATTACATAAAAGAAAACTAAAACCTAAGTTACAAACTATAAAATAGTCTAACTTCTACTTTCTGCCAGATCGTTCCCTGTAGTCTCTGAAAACCCAGTATTTATAGGCAAAAACCCAACGGGGAGGAGTGTATGAAGATAGGGGGAGTAAATGCTTCCCAAACGGCCTCTACAAAGCCTCGGATCCGTGGCTTTTGATCTGGCTATTTGGCCAGATCCAGCTGTCGTGGTCCGTTGATGCATCGATCCGTCCTTTTATCTAATTGGATTTCAGAATCAGGTCCTGGATTTGTCGAAACCTCCTTTGATCTTTGGCTTTAAGCAATTGATTTGTGAAGATCTATTTTAAATCTTGTTCAACTGATTTTATTTGCCCTGATCTTTTATTTGAATTAATTATGAATTAAATCAGAATTTTGATAGGCTTTTGGGCTCGTTTCTCTCCCTCTCCTTAAGTAATGGGCATGCATATAAATTAGACAATAAATAGGATTAAAACATGATTTATTATATAATAAATATGAGAATGTGATAATAAATATGCAAGTATCAGCGACCATCACACCCCCATACCTATCTTTTGCTCGTCCTCGAGCAAAAGAACAAAACTAAACCAAAGATTATTAGACCACTTTCGCAGGTCACGCGATTGCATTGAGCATGTGCAATAAGCCGTTAAACCTCTAGGTTTCCCCTAGAGAACAAGTTTTATTTCGTGAGAATTTTCAGTGGATTACACCTACAAAATCCATAAAGAAAGAGAAACAATGAGTTAGTATTTTCAAAAAGCATTTTGAAAGAGAAAATTATTTGAAGTATTATTATAAGAGTTCAAGTAATCTATAAGTTATAGTAAAATCAAATTTTTCATTCCTAAACTTAGTCTCTATTAAAAAATTTGTTATCAATCAAAGTAAGGATTCAAATTGTACTTCTCATTTAGTCTATTACTTTACCCTAAGTCATATGCACCTTCGTGACTGTGAAATTTTAACTCAGGGTTCTTTAACTCTAACTCTTATGCCTTATTTATTTATTTATTTTTGGTGATATTATTCCTTAGTTTTATTAGGCTTTCTAATCTACCCATGTAACTAGCCTTTAATCGGTGACTCCCAAACTGAACGGTCTTAGGGCACCGGGTGAGAAAACACCCCAAGGACGTAACACTAGAGCAAACAAGGCCACAAAACTAAGAATTTTTTTATATGAACTGCTTTTAGGCGTGATACTTATGCTTTATGAGGCACAAATACACAACATAATCAGAGGATATATATATATATATATATATATATATATATATATATATATATATATATATATATATATATATATATATATATATATATATATATATATCTTTTTTTCTCTTTTTTTCATAAGGCATAAGAATCTTTATTTTGACCCAAAGTATATAAGTGTATAAAGCATGCATATATCAAGGTAAAAATCAAGACTAAATTATTTTTTCAAATTTTCTTCTAACCTTGAAAATCAAACAAATAATCTTATTTTAACCAAGTACAAGAAATCCTAATTATGATTCTCTTATTCCTTAAAATTGACTTAATTTCTTACAAAGAATATGTCAAAATATTGTTTCTATTTTTAAAAAGTTTTTTAAAGTAAAGAAAATGTTAATAATTTTTTTAATAATAAAGGAAAACCTAAGTTATGTTAGAACCCTCCCCACACTTATCTCATGCATTGTCCTCAGTGTATGAATTAATGCATAGATGCATGAAAAATAAGAAAGGAAAGGAAAATATTAGCTTATGGTGGTGGTTTCAGTGGTGGTCTGAATGGGTCAAGCGTTGCTACCCAATCAAGAAAATGTGGTGATTCATGAAACTCACCTTTATTGACCTCTTTTCTATTTATATATTTACAATCCCCAATATGAATAGGAACATGAAAGATCCTATCGTGAAACTTACTCCCTTTACATGACTAGTCCTGAAAAATCATCACAGAGTCATCATGATCTATACCTATGTCCAACAAAAGAATGTGACTTGGTAGAATGGTTGACTTGGACTCAAGAATGATAGGTTCAGGAACCAATATTAACTAGAAAAAAATCAACTTTGGGTTCGAGAGTTAGTTTTGGTTCAAGAATTGAGTTCAAGTCCAAGAATTGAAATTCACATTCTTTTTCCATCAATGTAATGTGACTATCCAAAATTGGTGATTCCATTTCTAGATCTATATGTACAGGAATAAATGTTGGCTTAGGAAATTGGTCCAAATTGGGTAAAAATACCGGAGTCAACATAGATTCGAAGATGAAAACTGAATCACAAAGTTGGGTCATAATCAAGTTCAATCTCATTAAATAAAAACTTGCCAATTCGTCTATGGGTTGATATTGGTCAAGTTCGAGGTTTTATGGTGAAATTAAATCTTGGTCAAAATCTTCAAGATATCATGATTCTTGGTTTTCATCAATATGATTAGAAGTGTCGGGAATAGTCAAAGATTAGGTAGGGAGAGTTTCCTCATTCCTAGGTATATTTTTCAATCTACTAAGTCTTACTTCTATCATATCAAGTGGATCATTTTGAAATTGAATCATGGATTCCATACTCTTTTCTAAGTCGGCATGTCTTTCTTGAAAAATAGAGTAAGGATCTGTGACTTGAAAATTTTGACGGAATTTTGAGTCTTCTAAAATTTGAATTCATCGCTCAAGCTCGTCTAAGGCTTCCATCCTCTTTTCTCAGTCAATTGATTCTTCTAATGTTTGTTCAGGAGAAGAAGTAAATGAAGCTAGATGTTGGTAGGGTGGTTGACAATATGACTCAGGGGAATTGTATCTCCATTGACTCTGTAAAGAGTAGTGATGATTATTCTAGTCTTGTTCATAGTATTGAAACTGGGGCATGTATTGATTCGGATAAGACCAATTCGGCACACTAGGTTGGTTAAAGTTATGATATGCTGGGTTGGTAATATCCGAAAAAAAGGTCGGCGTGTAATATGGATTACCATTAAAATTGAAAATTTTGTTGTTATCAGCCATATAACACAAGAAATGTCAAATTAAACAAAGAAAAACAAACAAATAAATAAATAAAAAGAATAAAAATCTAACCTAAGTTAGGGTAAACTTTAGACCTAGACGACACCTAACTGGTTAGACTATCCACGGGAGGTATATTGTCGAATCTGACCACAAGTTAATCGGCCAGGTAGGAGAAAGATCGGTTGGAGGTATCCGTGCCTGAGCAATGGGCCTAATATGCCAACCACTAACTTTCGGGGTTTCGCCCCTTAATCTCCAACCTTAAACACCGATTTGGCAAGAGTCAAATTCTAATCAACTTCCCCCTTAGGTCAGTCTCCTATATGAGTCCGAGATGTCCTTAGGGCCAACGTCTACTCAGTTTTAGTTAGTCATGGGTTAGTGAGTGAGGAGATTGTTTGTGGGCTAAGGGAGGGTAATGACTTCCCCACCTTATCTTGCAACCCTTAATTCAGTTTGGTGCAGTGTACAAGTATATAGAAAAAGTAACACTCAAGCAATATTTCATATAAGAATAAACCTTATACTAAATTCTATGCATACATACATTGGCTCCAGCATTCTTCAACTGTAATGTAAAATATAAACGAATTAGACACGTGCCAAATGCACGTCTAAACCAATTTTAACACTTAACAAACATCATTTTACTGTTGATGTTAGAAAGTATGTACAGTGAGACAAATAAGAAAATAAATAGTTACAAAAATTTAGCTTTACAATTTAGCCAACCTGTAAAAATACAGGTTAGTAGTTCACTCAGATTGCCACTAAAATGTAGCAAATCTGAGGGCTTCTGGACTCTGCTTCCTTAAGCAGAGTTCAAGACCACTTATATATTCACTGCAGCAAAAATTTCCTTGTTGTTAAACATGTATACCAAGAACAAAGAAAAGGTTAACAAAAATGAAAACTTAAAAAGAAAACTACTTACCGTCCCTCCCCGGCAACGGCGCCAAAATTGATTGAAGTTTAACCTGCACATAAGAATACATAATTTCAGAACTTAAAAATAGAATGTGCAAGTACTCAATACTACCGTTATAACAAGTGGCTATGCGGGTCGTGATCTATAAGGAGGGACTAGCGACGAAAGCTTTTTTAGCAAGTTTTCTTTTAAGTTACAATCAATGGTTAAATATCTTTTTTAGTTCTTTAAAAGAAAAGAAAAATAGGTTAAAGTTAAGTTAAGAAGAAAGTGGTAGATTAAGAAGGTGAAAAAAATGAAAATTGGATATATACAAAGCAATTAAAAAGAGTGATAAAAAAGTTGGGAGATTGTGATGTTGGTGATCTAAACTAAATTAAAAGAAAAGAAAATTAAAATCTAAAAAACTTACTTACCTCTTGGCGCCTGCTTACCTTTGACCCGTATCGATGATGTACCTTTGTTTAAAGGCGAGAGAAGTATGACAAATAGGATCTTCTCCCTTCCCGATTTACACTATGAAATGAAGGGGTAAGCTACACTATCATAGAAATGGTTCTCCGTCATCATAAGTCATTAACGACACTTGCAAGGGTAAGGCAACTTCGAGGCTATTGGAGTCATTTGAATTCACAAACACAGAAGAGGAAGTAAACAAAAATAAGAATAGAAAACAAAACAAAACTTCAATTCAATTCAAATAACAATGAAAGAAAAGATTACTTACACCGGTGTCACCCTCAGTACAAGCTTGTTCTCATTCCTCCATAAAAGTCTCCTCTCCTCTCAGTTACATAAAGAAAATAAAAATTACATAAAAGAAAACTAAAAACCTAAGTTACAAACTACAGAATAGTCTAACTTTTACTTTATGTCTGATCGTTTCCTGTAGTCTCTGAAAACTTAGTATTTATAGGCAAAAACCCAACGGGGAGGAGTGTACGAAGATAGGGTGCAAACGCTTTCCCAACGGCCTCAACAAAGCCATGGATCCGCGGCTTTTGCTGCGGATCCGCAGCCAGGATCTCGCCATTTGGCCAGATCCAGCTGCCGTGGTCCGCCATGCATCGATCCGTCCTTTTATCCAATTGGATTTTCAGAATCAGGTCCTGAATTTGTCGAAACCTCCTTTGATCTTTGGTTTAACCAATTAATTTTTGAAGATCTATTTTAATCGCTTGTTCAACTGATTTTATCTTCTTTGATTTGCCCTGATCTTTTATTTGAATTAATTCTTAATTAAATCAGAATTTTAATAAGTTTTTGGGCTCGTTCCTTTCCCTCTCCTTAAGTAATGGGCCTGCATATAAATTAGATAATAAATAGGATAAAAGACAGAGTTTATTATGTAATAATTATGAGAATGTGATAATAAATATGCAGTATCAGTGACCGATCAATAATGATTGAGATCATGTGGCAGAGGCGATTGATATCCTACCGAATTCATTGGCTGAGGATCTAGGATATGGATTAACTTTTTTTGGGATTAAAGATTTGAATTGGAGGCATTTCGACTCCCACTTCATTTATAAATTGAGTGGAGCCTTAAGGTAAAATTTGTTTATCTTCTTCTTTATAAAAATACTTGCTTTCAAATTTTTTGCTCTGGTAGGTTGCCATGTCATTCTTCTTCTTCATATGGTGAAGGAAAAGAGGGAGAGGATGGAGATTATTGTCGGACTCTTGCTGTTCAGGAGTCTAGTTAACGCAAAACATCAGTCTTCGTGATGAGCTTATCGTAAAACATCAATTTCGCTAAGGCTCTGCTATCAGGAAGGATGGGAGGGTTCCCACTTTGACAAGGTTTGTTCTTATGATATTCGATCGGATCATGAAATAGACCTAGAGGGGGTGAATAGGTGTTTTGCTAATCAAATGCTATTTTAAAACTAATTATGATGAAATATGTAAACAGTCACTCAAAACAAGAATTGAAGTTGAATTGCCCGGAAAAGGCTCTAGACTTCTCCTCTTTGATTCCTCTAGATAATGAGTTGACGTGCTCAATTGTCTCCTTTTTGAGATGAGTACAGACTGATAGTGAAAGTGATGAATGAAATGCAAGCAATGGAATTAAGCAAGATAAACAACTACTCAAGTATGAAATATAAAAAGTAATAGAGAGAAAGACACAAGCAATCACAAATACAAGGGATTTGTTCCGAGGTTCGAGCCACCGCTTCACGTACCCGCCTTCACCACTATAAAGGATTTTACTATCCTCTAAGGGACTTCCATAAAGGGATTACAACTTGGTCTACACAAGACCGGAGTACACAACTCCACCAACTCAACCCTCTACACAAGAGATAACACAAAGCCAATTGAGGTTACAAAACTCTTGGTGATCCAATAAGATCACAAACACTTTCTCTTACAACTTTTATAGAGTAGAATATGAAGAGTAGCTCAAGAAGTTAAGTAGGAGATGAAATTCATTTAGAAAGAATCGATGATATTTAAAACCAACTGAAAATAGCTTTGAAAAGAAAGAACTTGAAGATTGGAAGGTAGAAAAACTTTTCTCTTTTGAACAAACTTAAAAAACTTGTTAACTTTGTGTAAACTTCTTGTCTAAAACTAAAAACCAATGACCTATATATATAGGTAATGTATAAATATCATATATAAATCATACCAAGTCATTTGGGTGTGTTTAGACACTTGAAAATCAAAAATGCCCGTTGGAATCTACTAAAAACAAAACAGATTCAAAAACTAGCCGTTATAGCCATCTAGGAGCCTGTCGATCGACCGGCCGGTCGACCGACAGGTCATCCAGAAAAACACCGTTGGCTCTAGTCGACCGGGCAGTCGACCGCTCAGTAGTTTAAAAAGAAAAACTAAACTATCAGTCGACCGACCCGGTCGACCTACCTAAATCGAGAGTTAGGGTCTCTTAGTCGGTCGACCGCTCAGTTGACCACAAGGGTTAGTGGTCAATCGGTCAGTCAACTGACAACGTGCAGAAATGTGCACGCCCCTGGCCAAAGTCCCGGTCAACCGTTTAGCCTTAAATGGGCACCGGTCGACCGGGCGGTCGACTGTTCTGGCCTGAAACCGTTTTATGTATTAGTTTTGAATTTTAAACAATTTTTTAAATATTTTGTATTGGTTTATGGATAATGTAGCAATGTATAGGTGATGAAATACATAGTCTAAACTTGTTATAAAATTTTGAAAAAAATTATGAGACATTTATCAAAACCAAACATGCAAAATTCCAATACTACCAAAACTTATATTTTTTCGAAATCGTATATTTTGTACGTATAACTTCTTGAGCATCACTACTATATTGTACATTTTAACAAACTAATATCTTACAAGACTCTAGGTGACTACAAGATCTTAACCGGGCCTCCCCACTAGCGACGTTGAGTGCTTTGAGTTTTGATCCCGTATTTGAGTCTTCTTGAGTCTCCAACACCTTCCTTTAGAGGAAGAAAACTCCTTGAATTCTTAGAACCTTGAGATAAACCTAAACACTTGAACTTGATTAGTACAAATAACCACATATGTTTTGTTAGTATCAAAATCATAAAACCAGGTGATTGTAACCTTGGGCCAACAGATCAATCCAGTGCTCATCTTGGGGCTCAGAGTTCTTCTTTCCAGATAACGTGTCTGAGGTAGGAGTGGGGGTTATCCTGGATGGTTAGTGAGGAGGATGTGACTCCATGGCAATCTTGCTTATCTTGAAGTCCTCATTCTGATCGGACATTATTGCCTCACGCTTGGAGACTCTTTTCTTGCAGCGAGCAACGGGAGAGGAGTATGGGGATATTCGTCAGGATATCGCTGATGAAGCACTCCTTCTTCTAAAACTCTGACTTCTTCCTCAAAACAAAGGGCCGATGATATCATCACTGGCTTGCAACTTTTGTCTAGGGTTCGAATCGGAGGGGAGAGCATTCTTCATCTGAAGTATCTCTTTCTTTCATAGAAGCCTCATGGGGCTTCTTTTGGGGCCTTCGGATGGTGAAGTGAATAATAAGATCATGCCTCCATGAAGTATTCTCGAATAAGCAGATCTCTATTTGCTTCAGCATCAGAACATGTTTAATGGTGGTAGGGCTGGATAAGCAAAGCTGGATCATCTGTATTTTTTGCAAAAAAAGACACAAACACATAATTTGTAATGAAATTTTGTATTACTCTTGTCAGATGTAATCAAATATATATTTGAGGGGTGTATTCAGACTTGAAAGACTTTCGGGATAAAACATGTTTAAATGTTCTTTGATTGGAAATATTTGTTTAGATCTTGCCTGGTTTGATTTACCATTCAAAATCAATCGTGTCTACTTGGAGTACCTGTCTTAACTCTGAGATATTTGATTTGGCATATGGATAGTTTGGTACGTTTGTGGTGTTGTTCTCGAGTGGGTAGTCCCATTCAGAGATATCTGCAAACTTTTGACCTAAAGTGGGGCAAATCCCAGCATTGGAGTTGGATTCTGTATGCTTCTGAGTGAGAGTTTGACCCATCAGCAGTTCTATGAACTTAGGACTCTGAAAGGAGGAAATCCCTACAACAGAGTTGGGCCTCTGAGTGAAGGAAATCCCACCAGCGGGGTATGAAATTTGGTAGTGCTCTGAGAGGAAAAAATTCCTACAACAGAGTTGGGCCTCCGAGTGAGAGAAATCCAAACAGTATAGCGATGACACGCATACAAGCATGCAATGAAACAGCACAAATTAAACATTAGATGCAGTAATATAAAATGATGTAAGGTGTAAATTAAATAGATTGGATCGACATGACTATGTATGCTCAGCTTTTAATCATATGATACTAATACGTTGAGGAGATAATCCAATTAAGGAAACCTTTATAAATATAATGTGTCTCATGTGGTTATAGGCTAGACATACACAACCATATCATCTCGAGATGAGTAACGCATGCACACATTCACAAAAGTGATTTCCGGATAATACCTGGATGACTATATCTTCTCCAGTATTCTTGATGCCTCCAGCCTGTAATCTTATGAAACTAGAACGTAGAGGGGATAATCCAAACAAGAAAACCCTCATTTTATACCATGTGTTTTGTGTAATCATAAGCTCTCTAGAACAATTACCTGCAAATTGAATAGAGGCCTGAAATGGGGGTATCACCCATCGACAGATTGGATGTGTTGATTCTGAGTAGGGGAAATCCTAGCAGCGGAGTGGGACCTCTGAGTGGAGGAAGTTCTAGCAGCAAAGCTGGGTTTACAGTCACTTCTGAGTGGGGAATCCCATCAGCGAAGCCGTGACCTTGATAAAGACTAAAGTAGGGGTATCACCCATCGACAGATTGGATGTGTCTACTTCGAGTGAAAAAATCCTAGCAGCAAACTGGCGATCCGGCATGGACCCGGCAAAGAGGAACTGCCTGGGGTTCATCCTCCTATGGGTTAGGTGAGGTGATCCCGTAGGCTAGTGTTTTTGTTTTCGAGTAGGAAAATCCCATCGGTGGAACATTAAATAGGGGCTCTGAGAGGAAAAATCCTTGTAATAGAGTAGGGACTCCGAGTGGGGGGGGATTCCATCAGCGAAGTGTTTCGATTCCCGTAAGCTAATCGAGAAAGGCCAATAGGCAAGTTTGTGTTGCCATCTCTGAGTGAAAAAAATTCCAGACACAGTCACCCCGAGTGAGAAAAATCCGTGCAGCGAAAAGATTGACTCTGAGCGAAGAAAATCCCAGCATCGGAGTAGTTTCGAGTGGGAGAAATCCCATCAGTGGAACATCTAGACAAAGTCCTCCGGGTAGGGGACATCTGATCAATGAAAAGATCGACTCCGAGTGAGAAAAATCCCAGCAATGAAGTAATTTTGATTGGGAAAAATCCCATCAGCGGAACTTCTATCTTGGATAGACTGCAATGGTTATGAGCAAAAATATCATTTTATTTAATATTGAAATTGAATACATGGAACTAGAATACAGGAAATGATTGGGATAAGAGTACTATCATGTTTCTTAAAAACATAGAATCACTCAATTGCTTTGTGCTAGGTGATCAGATGTTGTGGTTGGGTAGGCGGTGGAGCGTTGAGCTATCCAGATCCGAAGGCTGCTTCAGGAGTGAGGATGTACTCTTTGAGGAGGCCTTATTGGATGAGCTTTTTCAGGTACTTTCAGAGGGCCCAGCAGTAGATAGTTATGGGTCCCTTGCAGTCATGGTATGAGCAATAGTTTTCTGTTCTAGAAAGTGAGGGATTGTATCGGATTTGTCTCAAACGCCTAACCCATAACTGGTCCTTGATGGTGTTGAAGTTCTCATTGATGGGGATCCTCAATGGAGTGAAATGTTATTCCATCGGCTTGTGAGTTCGGAGTAGATTTGATGAAAGTATGGGGAGCGCCTGTCTCTTGAAGGCAGGTTGACCCCAAATCTTGGGTATGGGCGGAGGCTTCGTGCAAAGACTTCGGCTTTCCTGCAACGTCATCGTGCTTCACGGTATGGCTGAAGGAAGTATTCATTACTTTCTCTTACTGGATGTAGGGCTGGGTTTGTAATAAGACCTCGCTCATTCGAGTGACATTGTGCTTGAGGAGGTGCTTGTACAAGGAGTGAGAAATCTATAGCCCGCTGATGAGCGCGAGTGCAGAGACGTCCTCACCGTAGTTAGGGACTTTGGTGAGTTATCTTTAAAAAAGTTGATGTATAAGGCTATAACTCCGCCTTATCTTGAAGAGAAGAGATGATGGTTGTTCTTCTTGGCCTTCTGGTGAGAGGCGTACTGAGTGAGTAACGCTTTGGTTATCTCCTTAAAGTTGTAGAGAGAGCGGGGCGGCAGAGAGTAGAACCACTCTGATGCCACACCTTTCAGACTGGAAGGAAAGATGATGCACAAGAGTGGTTGCGAGAATAGACAACCATCTTGTCCCAGATATGCTTGATGTGTTGTACGGGGTCGCCCACCCCGGAGTAGTAATCGAAGGTTGGAGTTGAAAACTTCCTCAAAAACTCACATTCATGGATGTCTTTAGTGAGGGGAGAGTCGGAGATCTTGGCAGCTGCAGGCGTTGGGTGGCCTTGCAGCTTGGCTTCAACAATCTGTCTTTAGAGCACCTCGTCAAGGACTCGGAGGTCAGAAGATCCACTGACTTTAAGCTTGCTCTCTGATTGCGTCGATGGCTGGTTATCGTGGAGGGCAGCTATTTGAGCCTGGAGTTGGTTGTTGAGCTGCATCAATGCCTCCTGCTCAAGGATGGCATTCTCGCAGTCAAAAGCCGCCTACTCCCGATCATGATCTAATTGGGCTTGTTGTTCTTTCATCTATTCTTTCATAACGGTAATCATCTGAAGGAACTGGTCTTCATGTCATTGCGGTGGTTGGACATTGGTGGTTTCTCCCTGAGACGAGGAGGATCCAATGTCCTTAATGGTGTACGACTGGTCATTGGTTGGTGGAGGGACCATGCTCCTAGCAGTTCTGACGGCTGCCTTTGAATGTTGCACAGTTGACGGCTTACTTTTTTGGGGCCATCATCGAAGTGGAAGAGACTTTTGCAAAAGTTTTTTTGGGGTTTTAGGGGTGAGATCTTGAGTGTTAGGACCAACACTCAAATCTCAATGAAAGCACCAGTTTGTGGTGGCTATTTTTCGTTGCGTGTGATCAGACGGTCAATTCACACCACAAGTAAGAATATGAAAGTAGGGTGTCAGTGTAAAAATGATGATCACAACACAGACAATAGTCAGAGACAAAAGTTTTTTACGTGAAAAACCCAGTCGAAAAAAATCACAGGGAGGAGAAGGAGGAGAAAAGTTCATTATAATTAACAGGTTTACAAAAATTACAAGAATATGTTGATATCTCCTTGAGTTAGGCTTTAGTGGATGGAGCTAGTCCTCTTTTCGCTGGAGGAGCAGGTCTATTTGTACTGAACTATTGGCATAAAATGGATGGGTTGCTGGCGAAATCTACATAATAGCACGATCTTCATGTACGAAATTGTTGTAATAGCCATGATTATGGGCGTTGGATTATTGGGATTGCACATAGAAAATTTCTTCATTGTCAATAATTGTTCATCTTGAATGCAAGCGCTTTACACTCTTCAATGCAGGAGAGGGTGAAGTGGCGTAGTTATAGGCGGATATCTTGATGGTTGCTACTGGAGAAGTCAAGAATCTTGGACTGTGGATGACTTGTTGGTCCCGAGATGATGCCAATTGTAGGATCTAGAATATACGTCAACACTTAAACAAAGATATTAGCGTTACAGAAATAAAGAACTTGTAATAAAAGGAAATTAAATCCCAGAAAGTAAAACAAACGCAAACACGAGAGATTTATCCTGGTTCGGTCCTCGTGACCTACATCCAGTCCCCAAGCCACCGGCTTGAGATTTTCCTTTATCCTTTGACTTTGTACACCCAAAATCAACACCTTGCACACCACTTGACAAATTTCCTTTGCCAAATGTGTACAACTCTTCTTACAACCAAGAAGACCACAGCACCTTGTACAAACTCTCTTCAACCCGAAGACGCTCTTGTACAATGCTTCTCTTTGAGTGATTACAAATGATCCTATAAGCCTTGAATCTGTATGTGATCGTGGACAAGGGTATTATAGGTGGACTTTCAGAAATCTTCACAATAGAGTAGGAATTGGTGAAGAAACAGAAAGTGGAAACAAGTTTTTTGAAAACCAGAATTTTGACAGAGTTTTTGTTCAGAAAACTTTGATTTGGATTGGTGTGTTTAGCATAGGACAACATCCCTATTTATAGCTGAAATCTATGGTCAGTTAAGGTAGTTATCAGGTCAATTTTGATTATTGAAACGTTGGATAAAATACCAGAAAATAGAAACTGTCCAACAGTCAGAAACTGTCATGAGTCGACTAGTGGTTGGGGGTTAGTCGACTTGGGTAGGCAATTTAGACTGGGTTAGTCGACTAATAAAGGGGCCAAGTCGACTAGGACATGATTGAAACAAAAGATAAGTTTCTGGAAACTGAAACTAGTCGACTAGAAGAGTTTATAAGTCGAATATAACTTGTATTAGTCGACTAGTAATATTGATAAGTCGACTAATGATGATAAACAGAAAGTTGATATCTTTTCAGGACAATACTTAGTCGACTATAGGACTTTTATAAGTCGACTAGACAAGGTATTAGTCGACTCTCTTGTAGTCGACTAATAGGAAGGGTCAAGTCTGCTAATAGGAAGGGTCAAGTCTACTAATAGGTGGTCAAGTCTACTAATAAGAAGGGTCAAGTCTACTAATAGACTAATGATGTGTATGTGTGTTTCAAGGCTTTTAACATTCTAATAAATATTACAATACACATCCATAGCCACTCTCTTTGAAAAGTCTTGAACATGTAGAACTCTTGTATAGGCTTGTGAGATAGAGCTCCAATAATATAGATTCACAAATGTATCATCAAAAGTAAGTTCCAACATTTCCCCTTTTTGATGATGACACTTTGTGTGCACGAATACTCCCCTTGCAGAGAATATGTTATATGTTCTCCCCCTGCAGAAAATATGTTCTCCTCCGCAGAAAAGAGGTTATAACAGATATAGAAAAACATGTGTTCTCCCCCTGCAAAAAATATATCATAACATATATATATATATATATATGATAAATGTTCTGAAAATATTTTTCATATCAAACTTCTTATATGGTACCTGAAAGATAGACATAAGGATGGTACCAATTATTAGAAGATCAAAGCATTAACCTTTAGGAGACCAAACCCAATTTGAATTTGGTTTCGATCTGTTAGTATACACATAATTGCATGAATTACATATATCATGTATGTATGATGCAATATAAGTATTTTTATCAACAATGCTTAAGTTTTTAGGAATCCATATGAACTTGTTCTTAATTCTTTTTGAAATAATATCAGTATTTCTTTTCACAAAAGAATTATATGGATTACTAATATATATAGATTTTTCAAAAAATTCAAGACCATAATGATTATGTGACTGTTGACACTCTAAAAAAGACAAGATTCTGACTGGCCTGAACAATGTCTAAACTTGTTGACATTTACAAAAGACAAGTGAAAGATAGGCTGATTGGTCCGAACAATGTCTAAACTTGTTAACATTTACAAAAGACAAGCGATAGACAAGCTGACGACCAGTTCTGTACTTGTTGATATTTACAAAAGACAAGCAACAGATAAGCTGACGACCAGTTTTCACCCATCTCCGAGGGACAAAGAAGCAAATTGGACTCTACTGATCCAGTGAAGCAGACAGTAAGCCCAGATTGTCTCTAAACTGACCTCAGCAGGTCTAAGATGCTAGCACTTAGCATCACGTGAGCCCAAAGGGACAGCCTCGCCTGAGAGGCTAAGATCATCCAACTTCGCCTTGAAGCCATTCACAGCTCCGCCAGGGAGCTAACTTATAGCTTCGCCTGAACTGCTCAAGTTAACTTCGCAGAGAGTTAGCTTCGCTTGAAGCCACACGCAACCGCGCAGAAGGGTATGCGGTAGCTTCGCCACAGACGATATCTAGCTCCGCTGAAGAGCTGTCTTCTGACTTCGCCATATGGTCCTTCTGTTGGCCAAATGGCCTTCCACTCTAGTTTTGATGATGAGCAACACTCATGTAGTTATGTTTACTAATATTCTTGTGTCTAAGTTTCAGATCATTAACAGGATATTAGTTGGTGATTAGCTTCAACAAGATGATTAGAAGCTATTCATGATGATTCCAGTGCCAAAGCTTAAAGATCATACCTTTGCACTTGGAGAATCACGGAGTTTGGACCGAGTCTACTTGAAGATGGAAGATCGGCAAGAAGACTTAGGTATCTAGTTTAGAGTTTGTGTTTTAGATCCATATTTGTAAAGCTTAGTTTAGTTGATATGCTCAAGTGAACACAAAACACACACGTTTTATGATTTGATATTTGGTTTTTATGAATAGTTGATCAAAACAAGTTTACATATGTTATATGTATAGTAGATATTTTCTATTTATACATACATGCTTTAACTTGGTAAACAAACTTATTTTTGATATCCCTATTCATGTTCTTGAAAAATCAAGTTTGACAAAATACAAGTTTTGTTTTTGATAAAATTTGCAAGACACAAAAATGAATTGATATGTTGATATATTGTCTTGAAATTTTCATCACATGTTTATGTTTTAACATAAAATGATAAAACAAGTTTTATGGAATTTTCAGAAATGATAAAAAGTTTTTATAAAATATTTTTCCCAAATTTTTCTGACTTTGTTTTGTGCTGACAGGCTGGTCGGTCGACCGTGACGGTCGACCGCACCAAGGGCCGGTCGACCGTTCCGGTCGACCGACGTGCACAGACGTGCACGTCTGTTAGGCACAGACACGGTCGACCGGGACGGTCGACCGAGTTGAGAGCTCTGCTCTCGGGTTTTCTCGGTCGACCGGGCCGGTCGACCGTAGTTGCTCAACGGTCACAATTCTGACCGTTGGCGGTCGACCGGACCGGTCGACCGGCAGTCTGTCAGACTGTCACATCAGCCTAACGGCTAGTTTTGTATAGGGGCTATATAAACCCCATCTCTTTGGGGATTTTAGCCAAGTTTTTCAAGAGAAAAATTTTCAGTTTTCTGAAGTGTTTAAAAGAGTTTTCAAAGGAGTTTTTGTGCTTTTAACTTCTCATCTTTATTTGTTTTGGGTTTTTGGAAAATCAAAGAAAACTAGGTTTTGGGATTTTGATTTGGTATTTCATTTTCTATCATATACAAGAGATTTCCCAAGTAGTTTTTCTTTGTTGCTTGTTTCCAAAAACACTTTGAATCCACACTTGAGCTATATCTTCTATCCTAAACTATTTAGGATCTTGTTTTTGTGGAGAAAGAAAAAGGAAAGAGGTTTGTGGTTGAAATATACCACTTGTTGTAAACCCTTGATTTCTTGAGTTGCTCCCTCTTTGGTAGAGGTAGAGATTGTTGTATTGGGTTGTTGGTTTGGATCCCTCTTAGGTAGAGGTGATTGTGTTTGGTTGTGAGCCTCTTCGGTAGAGGTGTGTGGATTGGTTGTTGTATTGGCTACGGGCCTAACCCTCGGTTGTGAGGAGGTTGTTGTTGAGAGAGGAGTTTGGTACTCCTAGAGTTGTAAGAAATCCTCTTTGGTAGAGGTTCCCTCGGTGGGAGTTGAGATAGTGGAAATCCTACACGGTGGTGTAGGCGGGGATGTAGAGCAAGGTGCTCGAACCTCGAAACAAATCTTGGTGTTTGCGTTTTGATCCATTGTCTCTCTAACTCTCTCTCTTATTATTGTGCAAAGCATCATACTCATCATCATATCATACTTGCTTGTGTTGAGCATTGATTCATTCATATCTTATACATTGCTTGTGTTGCCTTGCATCTTTTATATTGCAATTCATTCTTATATGCTTGGCTTGATTGTGTGTATTTCATATTGCTTGGATTGCTTGTGTGTGTGTGCCTAACTTATACTCATCCAACAAGAGCTTCACATAGCGCCTCAACCCATTTTAAGGGGAATCAAGGGGAGTTAGTCCAGAGCCTCGCAAGGGGAATTCGGCTACACTTGTTGTATTGTATTAGTTTGTGCATAATTTGCATTAGCTTCCGCATTTAGCGCACTTAGTTTTGCAATTAGTTTTCTAGATTAGCACTTACACTTATTCACCCCCCCCCCCTCTAGGTGTTTTTCAATTGGTATCAGAGCTAGTGCTCCTGATACTTAGGCTTAACATCCTAGGAGTGATTCATTTGCTTGCTAATCTCATTTGCATTTGTTTGTTTGCACATTCATATAAAGTTTACCATGGACTTCATGACCCCTCCTAGCTTTGACCCTTCCAACATTGATGTTTGGAAGTATAGGATGTCCATGTACCTAAAGACCCTAGGTTTGCATGTTTTCCTTGCCGCCACCAAGAGATGTTATCTTGGTGATAGCAATCATATAGGGGCCAATGCACAAGCCCTAGAGGCTATTAGAAGCACACTTCCTAAAGATTATCTTTTATGTGTTTCTAATCTTGATTCCGCTTTTGCAGTGTGGAACAAGTTGACAACAACCACCACCTCCAAGCTTCAATTGCCAATCCAAGAAGAGGAATCTAGTGGAGAATCCGATCCACAATGCTTCATGGTCCAAGGGAATGACTCCCTTGAGGTACAATCGGAAACTCAACTAGATAGTAATGATTGTGCTAGTTCTTCAAATGATTTTGTTGATCCCCATGCTTTAAATGAAGAACTATCTATTGTTTATGAAAAATTGATAGAAAAATATAAAATTTTGAAAAAGGAAAGTCTAGGCCTTGAAAAAGAAAATAAGAGTTTGCATGCTAGACTTACCAATGTTTTGCAAGAGAAGGTTGAGGTCTATAATGAAAGGGATTCATTAAAATCTCAACTTGATCTTGCACTTAAAGAAAATAACTTTTTGAAAAATAAAAATGATTGCCATGTTCTTTTGAAGAAAAATGAAAACTTGTCTTCAAAAGTTGATTTTGTTTTAAAAGAAAATGATTCTTTGAAAATTAAGATTGCTTCAATTTCTAAAGATTTGGATGCATGTTTAAAGAAAAATGAATTTTTACAAAATAAGATTGATGCACATGTTTGCCATGCTAGTGTAGCTTCTTCATCTAGTCTACCTAATGCATGTACCTCTTCTTCTAAAATTATTGATGATATTTGTATGTTAAAGAAGAGAGTAGATTGTTTGGGCTCCACTATGAGTCAATGTGCCATGAACCACTCACGGTTGGAAACCTTGGTTCGAAAGAAACAAGTTCCATCCTTTATTCATGCACACCCATCACGGCATACACATGCTTCACACGGACACCATCAACACAAGTATGCTCATGTGTACACATGTACACATTGTGGCCGAAAAGGCCATCTTGCTAAATTTTGCTATGATCGTTTACATGTTGAAAATTTAGCAAAGAAATTTGTTTGGGTTAGGGAAGGGACTAACCCCCATGGACCCAACAAGATGTGGGTACCAAAGACCACCCCTCCTTTATTTGATGTAGGTGTGGGCTCTCACATGACGTGAGAGTGATGACACCTTGGAGTGGATGCGTTCCGTACTTAAAGGAAATCAATTGGATGCATCACTTTCAAGGGAAGATTTGGTGGAGATGACCACCATGTTTTGGAGACAAGGAGAGTTGCTTCTTCGGTTTTGGTAACAATCCTTTACTCCCATTTATTGTTTACATGCTTTCCATTTCATTGCTTATAGCATGTTTTGATGTTTTATAGCATGTTTCATTGTCTATGGATTAGTATGTTCATTCCATGTTTATTAGATCCTTGACATACATGTATAGTATTTGAGACACACATGCTTATATGATCCCATAATTAGTGTTCTCACTTTTGTTTAAGCTATAATGTACATCATGAATCTAATACATGTGAATTTACATAGTAATCATGTTTTAGTTTTATCATGATGATTTTTATATTGTGTTTTGATGCTTCATGTCTTGAATATTTGTTTAAGTGTTAGTTTTCATTAAGACTAGGTATATACTTGTGCATATAGTGGACCACAAATAAATCTATATATGTTGAGCTTGAATACTTATTTGAACCCATTAGATGTGCTAGTATAGTCTAGTTTTGATGATTCATACATCTTAAACTTGTATTCCATTTTTGAATTTGTTTTATGATTGTGTGTTTCACTTCATGTATATGTTTGTATTGCCAAACTTTAAGATATACATGTATACCCCTTGAGTCATTTGCCTTTCATGCAAATCTATATTTGGACTCAATTGTGTTTAGGGATATGTATGTATACTTCATGTTTGACAATTCATACATATACCTTGAAATGAAATTTGTTGTGATAAAAATTTAGTTTTTCATGTTTCATGTATTTATATTTAACTTCATGTATATGTCCATCTAGTTCAAACTAATCTTATACATATACATCTTTTTGAGCCACGTGCCTTCATGAATATACATTTAGTGGACTCGTTGAGTTTTGGATATGTATGTATATTTTAGCTTGTATTAGACATACATATGCCTTGAAGATTAAATAAGGAGTTTTATATGATTTTTCATGTTTTTGATGGAATTATGTTTTAAGGAATAATTGAGCTTAATGAAATATTTTTCATGATTATGATCTTCACATATTATTTGTACACTCATATCTATTGCTCATGTTTGTTTCTCATGAGGTATGCTTTATTGGTTAGAGTGATGATTATCATGTGAATTTCATTTTTGTTTTATTCCTTACTTGAAGGATTTCGTGCTACTTAACAAGTTTTCCATTTAACTAGTTGCGGTGTTCTTCATTTTGGTAGTGATTTTCAAACAAAACTACATTTTCAAATCTATCTTTGAAAACCCCTACCATCAAAGGGCGGTAGGATGGGAGATCATGTTCATGTATGCCCTAAATTGAAAATCTTTAAAACTTGAATTATGATTGGGTGGTAGATAATATGATGTATACACTTGAACTTACTGTTATGTCAATTGGTATCATTGAACTCTTTCAATTGGTATCATTTTGATCTTCTTGTATACTCATATATATTTTGTATGTATGTATGCTTTAAATTTCAAGTATATCAATTTCTATTGGTATCTATTTTTCATACATATATATGTTTGTGTTTATGCTAGTGCTTGAGTTTCAATTTTGTTTAAATTGATCACTTTTAAATTGTTATCAAGACTATGCATGACTTTAGTTTGTATTTCATAAAGGGGGAGAAAATTTGATCTTGTATTTCAATTGGTATTTGTACTCCCATACTTTATGATTGACATTTCGAATTTGGTATCATATGTTTTCAAAATGAAATATATTCTTACAATTGGTATCAAAATTTGTGTTTAGACATTCAAAATTTGTTATGTTGTTTTACAATTGGTAATTTGTTATGTTTAATTACAATTGGTATCTCAAAATGTTGTTTAAAGAAAATATTCAAAGTTTTGATTTGTATTTCCTATATGCAAGGAGAGCTTAACATCTCTCTTACATATAGATTCATGTTGAGTATATTATAAATTGAGGAGCTTGACAACTCTTCTTTATATGATATACGTGTGTAGGGGGAGCTTCACATCTCCTCTTATGCATTACATAATATGTGTTATGTGAATTGGGGCTTGTCATCCCTTCTTCATGTAATGCATATGTGTAGGGAAGCTAACTTAGCGTCTTCCTCTTCATGAATGTATATAGCATATAACATATATTGATCCTTGTTTATTGGTATCAAGATGCTTCATTGACATATTTTTTAATTGATATCATGTTTGTTATCACCCCTTATTGACTTTGTTTTTTGTTTTAGACAAAAAGGGGGAGAACATTGTTTGCATTGTTTTGATTGACAAAAAGGGGGAGAAAGATTTTTTACCCCTCATTTTATCTATGGTTTTGATTGTTTACCCCTTTGTTGATGATTGACAAAAAGGGGGAGAAGTATTTGAGTTTTATATGCATGCTTATGTTTTATATGCATATATTATGTTTTAATATCAAGAATATTAAGTTTAATTGTTTATTAAGTTTAATTGGTATCCAAAGCTTGCTTTGTAATTGTTGTAATTGGTATCTAGAGCTTGCTTTGTTTGGATACTCCATGTGGTATCTAGTGTTTTTATTGTTTATGCATTATCATTCTTGCATATCTATGCTTATTTGTTTATGCATGAGTTAAGGGGGAGCTTCTTTGAAGCTTAACTTTAATCCATGCATATATAACTCCATGAGTTTTGTCATCATCAAAAAGGGGAAGATTGTTGGCCAAATGGCCTTCCACTCTAGTTTTGATGATGAGCAACACTCATGTAGTTATGTTTACTAATATTCTTGTGTCTAAGTTTCAGATCATTAACAGGATATTAGTTGGTGATTAGCTTCAACAAGATGATTAGAAGCTATTCATGATGATTCCGATGCCAAAGCTTAAAGATCATACCTTTGCACTTGGAGAATCACGGAGTTTGGACCGAGTCTACTTGAAGATGGAAGATCGGCAAGAAGACTTAGGTATCTAGTTTAGAGTTTGTGTTTTAGATCCATATTTGTAAAGCTTAGTTTAGTTGATATGCTCAAGTGAACACAAAACACACACGTTTTATGATTTGATATTTGGTTTTTATGAATAGTTGATCAAAACAAGTTTACATATGTTATATGTATAGTAGATATTTTCTATTTATACATACATGCTTTAACTTGGTAAACAAACTTATTTTTGATATCCCTATTCATGTTCTTGAAAAATCAAGTTTGACAAAATACAAGTTTTGTTTTTGATAAAATTTGCAAGACACAAAAATGAATTGATATGTTGATATATTGTCTTGAAATTTTCATCACATGTTTATGTTTTAACATAAAATGATAAAACAAGTTTTATGAAATTTTCAGAAATGATAAAAAGTTTTTATAAAATATTTTTCCAAAATTTTTCTGACTTTGTTTTGTGCTGACAGGCTGGTCGGTCGACCGTGACGGTCGAACGCACCAAGGGCCGGTCGACCGTTCCGGTCGACCGACGTGCACAGACGTGCACGTCTGTTAGGCACAGACACGGTCGACCGGGACGGTCGACCGAGTTGAGAGCTCTGCTCTCGGGTTTTCTCAGTCGACCGGGCCGGTCGACCGCAGTTGCTCAACGGTCACAATTCTGACCGTTGGCGGTCGACCGGCAGTCTGTCAGACTGCCACATCAGCCTAACGGCTAGTTTTGTATAGGGGCTATATAAACCCCTGGGGATTTTAGCCAAGTTTTCCAAGAGAAAAATTTTCAGTTTTCTGAAGTGTTTAAAAGAGTTTTCAAGGGAGTTTTTGTGCTTTTAACTTCTCATCTTTATTTGTTTTGGGTTTTTGGAAAATCAAAGAAAACTAGATTTTGGGATTTTGATTTGGTATTTCATTTTCTATCATATACAAGAGATTTTCCAAGTAGTTTTTCTTTGTTGCTTGTTTCCAAAAACACTTTGAATCCACACTTGAGCTATATCTTCTATCCTAAACTATTTAGGATCTTGTTTTTGTGGAGAAAGAAAAAGGAAAGAGGTTTGTGGTTGAAATATACCACTTGTTGTAAACCCTTGATTTCTTGAGTTGCTCCCTCTTTGGTAGAGGTGGAGATTGTTGTATTGGGTTGTTGGTTTGGATCCCTCTTAGGTAGAGGTGATTGTGTTTGGTTGTGAGCCTCTTCGGTAGAGGTGTGTGGATTGGTTGTTGTATTGGCTACGGGCCTAACCCCTCGGTTGTGAGGAGGTTGTTGTTGAGAGAGGAGTTTGGTACTCCTAGAGTTGTAAGAAATCCTCTTTGGTAGAGGTTCCCTCGGTGGGAGTTGAGATAGTGGAAATCCTACACGGTGGTGTAGGCGGGGATGTAGAGCAAGGTGCTCGAACCTCGAAACAAATCTTGGTGTTTGCGTTTTGATCCATTGTCTCTCTAACTCTCTCTCTCTCTCTTATTATTGTGCAAAGCATCATACTCATCATCATATCATACTTGCTTGTGTTGAGCATTGATTCATTCATATCTTATACATTGCTTGTGTTGCCTTGCATCTTTTATATTGCAATTCATTCTTATATGCTTGGCTTGATTGTGTGTATTTCATATTGCTTGGATTGCTTGTGTGTGTGTGCCTAACTTATACTCATCCAACAAGAGCTTCACATAGCGCCTCAACCCATTTTAAGGGGAATCAAGGGGAGTTAGTCCAGAGCCTCGCAAGGGGAATTCGGCTACACTTGTTGTATTGTATTAGTTTGTGCATAATTTGCATTAGCTTCCGCATTTAGCGCACTTAGTTTTGCAATTAGTTTTCTAGATTAGCACTTACACCTATTCACCCCCCCCCTCTAGGTGTTTTTCACCTTCCAGCTCCACTGCGAGCTCGATGCAGGCAGCGCCGCTGCGGGTCTGCTATGGTCAACCTTTGACCAATTAAATCTCCAGATGAGATCAAATCTAATCGGATCAAGATCAAATCCAATCAAGATCAAATCTGAGATCAAATTTGGCAGTTGATTACCATAATCTCTTGACTCTCCTAAAACGAGTAAAAACGAGTAAGAGGATCAAGGCAGATCTTCCAACTATATGGAAAGAATCAAAACAGATTAAGAGGATCAACCGACCTGCTACTTCTAGCCTCGCAGCAAGGCTACTTTCTAGAGTTAAACAGATTTGATTCAATCTGTTTCTATATTTTCAAGGGACAATTATACCCTTGCTCTCCCTATAAATAGCCCACCAGAGGCACAAGGAGAGATGGCACGGAACCCCTGCGCACGAAGACCTCCCACACACGCAAAGACTTCTTCTGGACGACTTCATGGGAAGAGACGGCAGACTTCTTGAGAGGACGTACCGCGCGTACAAATAGAGATCTATTCTCTTGAATTCAGAGACTTTTAGAGAGCTGCTTCTCTAATCAGGGTGCTGATACCCTAATACCTCCCTTCTTCTCAAGGAAACTCTGGAACCTGGCGAGAAGGAATTCCTAAGCGAAGGCGGTTTTGAGAAGTAACAAGAGGGTTCTACCAACCTTCTGTTCTCTGATTCCCCGAACCAGGCGAGAAGGGAATCTCAACACTCGCATCGTCAAAGGGACAAAGTGGTCGCGCGCTGACCAGACTCCTATCGGCACACTTCTCCAGAATCTCTGAGGAGATCTACTTGTAATCTTCTGTATTACTTGTAATTTAGCTCCTCAACTTCTTTTTTTTGTAAGTTTTTCCCTTTGCAAAATCAATGAAAAACAAGATGGCGACTCTGCTGGGGACTGAATTCTCTATTGAGAATCAAGTGTCGCAATGCGACGAACAGACCTTCGGGTCTATCTCTGAATTCGGGAAAGCCGGTGCAGCCAGAGTCTCTCTGGCTAAATCTTCAATACAAGTCTCTACGGAGATAGATAAGGCTCCCTGCGAGCCTACTGCGGTTCTCTGGCGTAACAAGGAAGCACGCCCGCAGTCCAAGTCCACCACTTTCGAAAACCTGGTCGTTCACTTCGACCGAGGAAAATTTGAAGAAGTCCTCTCTGGGGGTGGTCTAATGCTTCATGCATGGAAGTATAGAAAGGTCTCCATGACCAAGGTTTCAGAACAGAAACCAGGAGCAGAATTCCGCCAACACCCCTCAGCCTCGCGTGTGGCTAGTCAGGTTCCTTGCGAACCTAAGTCTCCCTTGTTAAAGCAGATGTGGAGGCCAAAATAGAAGGCTCTGGGCAAAGCCTCGGCGTAGCTACGCCAGAAGTGTGTCTCTCGCGCGAAGAAAAAGGCAAGATGCCTGTCTGCTCCAACAATGCTGCTAGCCGCGAAAATACAAGGGCGACAGTACCTTCGCCCAATTCAAGATCAGTAGCGCCTCGCGCCAGCCTCGTTCTCACGAGCGAAGCTACTGTACCACAGCGTACGCGCGGTGTCCATAGCCACGAAGCCCAATTCAAAGCACAACAGCGTGCTTCGTTCGCTCTTCGCAGCCGAGTTATGAGATTGTCCCTAAGTGCTGATAGCGTTACTTATGCAGCTTCAGCGCCCAAGGGCGTTTCCAAAGCTTTTAGCCACGAGGTTAGAACCGAAGCACTATCTAAGGCCAATCGCCTTCGCACCAGCACAGCGGATAAAGCACCACAGTGTGCTCCGCCCTCCGGTTCATCAAGCGCTAAGCTCATGCCTTGTGGCGGAGCTAAGGGATTGTCCCTAAGTGCTGATAGCTTTGCTTATGCAGCTTCAGCGCCCAAGGGCGTTTCCAAGGTTCTTAGCCGCGAAGTTAGAACTGAAGCACTACTCTGTGCTAATCCCCTCTGCGGTCATAAAAGGAGCAGGACATCGTCCTATGCGCGATCCAAAAGTGCTTCTATGCTGGATCGTTTAAGCCCAACTGGGTCTGACTTGCGGGAATTCTTGACGAACAAACGGAAGTCGGAATCTTTTCGAACTACTTCCCTCTGTTGTCAACAAGTGGGATGTCAGCTGGTGACCGTCCACTTAGTACATTGCCGGCTAGGACCAAGCCTCGCCACTTCTCCAGGCCGACGATCAGTTTTTGATCGGCTGTCGGTACAAGCCCCGGTGAAACATCATAAAAGGAGCGTCTCACGAGACCTACCCTCTGCATCCGTCAACATGACCGGGAGAGGACAAGAGCTGCGCAGGGGTAGACAAGTGTCCGACGACACTCTCTACAGCTCCCCAGATCCAGATTACAGCCCAGGCTTAGGCGAAGTCTTGGTGCATGAAGAGGGTGTTTTCTGAAACACCAGATCTAGGGTGGCGATACCCTACAGTTATGAACAGCCTTCTTCCTCAACGGCAGTAGCCTCGCCAGAACCAAGGAGAAGATCAGTCCAGTCATCTGATGAAGAAGATAAAGATAACGGGTATGCTTCTTCGGCGACAGTCAGTTCGGTGCGAACAGACAGAGCATCAGTAAACATGACTGATAATGGTAATGACGACCTTCGTCGACGTTTGGAAGCTCAGGAGCAAACTTTCAAAACTCAGCAAGAAGCTCTGGACAACATCCAACAGATGCTCGCTCAACTCCTTAATAACCGGAATAACAATGATACCGGGAGTAACCATGACGAGGAAGAACATCTTAGTAATGACCAGCCGAAGACGGAAAAGTCCAAGGAGGGTTCTTCTTTAGACGCTGAAGTCCTTAAGGGCCTTCAAGCTCAAATCGCATCCCTAGCTCAGAGGGATGAGTTAAAGAAAGTAGTCCATCCTTACCCGTTGGAGTGGGACTCAGTGTCATACCCACCGAAGTTCAAACCACCAACATTGCAAACCTATGATGGAAAGAGCTCGCCAAACCAGCACATCTACTATTTTCGGTCTCAGACCGGTAATGTTATAGACAATGATGCTATCATGGCTAGGCTGTTCATTGGCACCTTAAAGGGGGTAGCATTTGATTGGTTCCGAAGTCTCCCTCCGGGCTCTGTCAATTCTTGGATCGACCTGAAATCCCAATTCCTTTCTCGTTTCTATGAGGACGATACCGAGGTAACCATGGATAAGCTCCTCTCCACCGTGCAGAAGAAGGGCGAATCTGTTCGTGACTATATTGAGCGATTCAGAAACTTGTCTTTGATGTGCCCAGCAGGGATGCCATTACCTATGCTCCTACAGACATGCAGGCATAACTTCTTAGACCAAGTAGAGGTTCGCATGGGGGCTGTCAAAGCCCATACCTGGAAAGAACTGGTCGAACAAGCAGAGATAGCCGAGAAGTCGGCTAAAAAGTTTGAACCATCCACCCCTAAAGGCAAATGGGGTATGAACAACAAAGGACGTAGTGACATGGCGCAGTCTTCTCAAGCCAAAGGGAAGGAGACTATGTCCGTTGAATTGTCCGAGGACGTACAGTCAAAAGCCAAGAAGAGCGGCTTCAATAATCAGGAGTCTAGGTTCCCTCTAAAACAGTACTCCTTCAGAGACAATATTCCATTTGCTCCACAAAGGGAATAAAATGAAGCTACCAGAGGCTCGGCGTCCCAATGAAATAGGACGCACGAATGACCCCAAATACTGTTTGTACCACAGGATGATTCACTATCCTACCGACAAGTGCTATGTCCTCAAGGACAGAATTCAAGCCTTGATCGACGCAGGGGTCCTGACACTGAAGGCAGAGCAGAAGAAAGTCACTGCTAATATGGTGACCCTCGAGTTCGGCAAAACCCTAAAGGTCACAGTTCCTGACGGGACCTATCCAGTCCCTGTGCCACGGCTGGAAGTCAAACATCCTGCGGCTAAAACTCAGGATAATAGAGGTCTTGTTCCCTTGACATTGGAGATAGGGGAAGTCATGTGGATACACCCAGACCTAGTCCAAGGCGTACAGCGGGATTCAAAGAAGTCCAAGTCGAAGGGCAAATCTTGCAATGTCATCTCCCTCCTGCCGGACGATGATAATCTTACGTCAGCTTTCCTCAGTGATTCTGAAGGAGAAAAGCATGCTTGCACAACGCAGGCCGATGTACCTCAGCGACGGGTACTAGATCCGAAAAATCATACTTAAAACAATATGAGAAGGCTACTGACGAGATACAACTGCAAACAACGTCAGTACAAGTACCAGCACCTGCTTCCATTCCGACCAAGGGAAAAGAGAAGCCTAAAGAAGTCCGGTTCGACCATGTCCTGAAGAAGCCTTCAGGCCCAGGGCTTGACACGCCCTTTCATTTTGACATATTGGCCCAATTGGCTAATATTCTGGCTCGTATTACTATACACGAGCTCCTTCGTCTCTCCAAAGAGACAAGAGAAGCACTCAGGGATGCGCTGGCTAATTCAGAATCATTCCTGATATATATGCCAGAGACCCCTAAATATGACGCTCAGTCTCCGTGTCCTGAATGCCATCATGCACAATCAAAGGTCCCCGCTATTACCTTCACAGCAGAAGATATGCTTCTCAAAGACAACAAGCACGATCGACCTCTGTATTACACCGGATACATCGGCTCAACATGCATTGAAAGGGTACAAGTCGATCCGGGGTCCGCACTCAGCATCATCCCCAAATTCTCAGTGGAGGTTACCTGTGTGGAAAGTTCTGTGTGGACGGTATAGTGAAAATCCTTCTGTGTGAAGGCGGCGACGTAAAGCAGTGGCTCAAACCTCAAAACATATCCTTATGTTTGCATTTGGATCTCTCTATCTCTCTACTCTTTACTCTTATATCTTGTATTGTTATTATTGCTCATATCTATACATGCTAGATATTGTTTGTATGCTCAGACTAGTATTCAACCAAGAGAGCTATTAAAGCACTTCAACTCATAATTTAGAAGAATCATGAGGAGAAGTTTTAGAACTCTTCATGGAGAATTCGGCTTCACTCGTGGTTATACATTGTGTGTTAGTATAAAAGTTTTTAATTCTGCATTATTTGTCATTAGATTAACACTACACCTATTCACCTTCCCTCTAAGTGTACTTTCTAAGGGTACTTTCAGCTTCTTGGTGTGTGCATGTGAAATGTGTCTCTCTTGGGTTTTACCCTTTGGAAACATAGAACTAATCTTACTTTTATCAAAAAAACACACTTCTTTAAAGTAGAATTCAAAACATCAATTCGATTTTGAATACTCACAAATTCGTTTTATCAAAAATGATATTAGGAATTTTGCCCTTGCAAATACATTTTTGGTCATCAAAATCATTTTTAGTCTTTTCAAAACAACTTGATAAATCATTCTTTTCCTTGAAAATAATATCCAATTTATTTTTCATAAGTTCATTTTTATTTTTCAACTTTTTGTTTTGAATTTTTGAAATCTCATATCTTTCTTAAAGTTCTTCAAAAAATGTTGCAAGTTCATCCATGGTCAGTTCATCATCATCTAAAATAGGTATGGAGGTTACCTTATTTGATTCTTCCTCGTTTACCATGAAGCAAACATTTGCGATATCAATCTCTTCTTCATCGGAATTGGTATCGAGTCATTCGAAGTCGCCGCCATGGCTTTCTTCTTCTTGTGCAATTTCTTAGAGGTTGTAGCTTGAAGAGAGGGGCAATCCGTAATGAGATGTCCCTTATTCTTGCAATGATAACAAGGACCCATTTCCTCCTTCTTTCTTTCAGACTTGCCTTGTGGTCTTGTTCTTCAAAAATTGCTTTTCCTTCTCTTTTTGTAAAACATTTTTCTCACTCTTTGAATAGGCATGGAGAAGTCTTCTTCGCCTTATGTTGACTCTTCGTCTTCCATAATTGAGGGAGTCGTCTTGAAAGCTATAGATTTTTTTTGGTGGGTTCTCTCCCTTCACGCACCTTCATTTCCATCTCATGGGTTTGAGAGTCCCAATGAAATCAGAGAAGTCCATCTCCTCATGATCATTTAGTTTCTTGAGAGTCGTTGCCTTGACCTCCCAAGCCTTGGGAAGAGCTCTAATGACATTCCTAACTTTTTGATCATTGTCGATTTCTTCACCTAAGAAAGAAAATCCGTTAGTGATTTTAGTGAAGCGAGAAAGCATTTCATCAATAGTCTCATTATCGAGCATATAAAAAATTTATTATTAGGAACGAAGGAAGTCAATTTTAAATCTCTTGACTTGAGAAGTTTCTTCATGAGTTATAATCCAATCATTCCAACCTTCAAAAGCGGATTTACAATCAATAATACGTGAAAGATCATCATCATTAAGTGCTTATGTCAATGCATATTGTGTCTTTGCATTGGTCTCATAATCCTTGGTGGTTGCCTCAGACCATGTATCCTCATCACCGTGTGATTCTACAAATTCCTTGGTGACGGCTTTGCAACCCTATATCCTAAAGACTTAAGGAAAAGGGTCATCTTCATTTTTCAGATAGGAAAATTCAACCCATCAAACTTAGGTAAGGACTTAATGCTAGAAAAGCCGTGTGATGTCATGAAAACAAATATGCAAATGAATAAGCAACAAATATAGCCTAAATAAGGATCTCTTTAAGGTGGTGAAACCAAATACTAGTGATTGGGCTCTGATATCAATTATAAATCCCTTAGAGGGGGTAAATAGGTGATGGCTATAGGATAATGGCAAATAACGCGGAATAAATGAAATTACTCGCTAATGAACAAGAACCAATATCAACACACCATAGTATAGCACAAGAGTATAAGTAGCAATAAGAAATAGATCAATAAAAGCATGCACTAGAGTATGGAGTGAGTTAAGTGGAGAGATAGGGAGAGCAAGTAATCGCAAAGTCGGAAAATTTATTTCGAGGTTCGAGCAACGCTTTACGTCTCCGCCTTCACCATGCGAAGAAGGGTTTAGCACTATTCTTGATCTCACGAGATCATCACTCTACATGCTCCCACAAGAATAAATTGGACCTGCAAGTACTACTACTCGGTGCCGCAACACCTTACAATCAATGAACCCGCAAGCTCGCTTTGAGGCCGCAAGCTCTACAACTCTTCAATGCAAGATTTGAGATAATCTCTCCTAGATCACCAAAAATGGGCTCATAAACAATTCTTATAACCAAGACAAGAACTTGTAGTTTGAGATTGTGATGAGAAATGCTTTGAAATCAGTAGAAAGGAGAATCAAAACTAGAGAAATCTTGTATGGACTCTTTCTTAAAAACTTCACTTTTTAAAAAAATATTTCTCTCAAAAACTTGGATCTAAAATCAATACAAATTTTAGTGAATGATTAGTTCTAATAATCCACAGTGTTTCCATGTATATAGGGTCAAAAGCTAAGAGAGAAAATCAATAGAGCCATTGGGGATTAACAGCTAATCAAAAAGTTAGCAATATAGTTATTGAGGACAAAAAGCAGCCAAAACAGACTACAGTCGACTGGCAGGTCGACTGCCAACGGTCATATTTTTTACCATTGGGCAGTGTCGGTCGACCGAACAAAATCGAGAGCCAAGGGTGTTCAGTTGGTCGAAGGCTCGGTCGACCAAGATGCACGGTTACAATTGTGCATTACAATCGACCGACCCTGGGTAAAACTGGTTTTTGAATTGTTTAGAAATTTTGTTTGATTTTTCATAAATATATTTGAATACATGAATATAAAATATAGTCCATGGGGTAATATAAAGTCCATAATTGTGAGATCATATATTATCACAATTTTAAGATGTAGAACTAAAATTTTATTAAAGATGAAATATCCTTTTGAATAACAAATATTTTTCGACAAACCGTTTTGAGAAAAATCTTTATAAGCTTTTTGAAATTGTTTTCAAAACTTTTAAACACATATGAAATACTCTGTGTGCGTTTCAATCTCATTTGATATCAAAGCCACTAATCTTGATTTTGACAAAACTAATTCATACAAGATAAATAGGAAAAATATTTCTCTTGAAAATCTTTATCTTGCAATGTAGATTCCTTGAGTTTGATTTTTATCACAAGTGATATGATTGAATTTAATGCTTGGGCTCTTGGATCACTAAACACTAGCTTCAAAACTGGTGAGTCTTTATGAGAAGCTCGAATACATGGTTGAAAAGAAACTTAACCTGAAACTTACGTGTATAAAAATATTAGTACATAAAAAATTACATGAGATTATCATCATCAATACTAGGGCAAATGACTTTCGGTCCAGCTCACTGTTCTACTGGACATGGAGAGTCAGATTTTAGATTGAGGGGAAGCGATTCCAGTGAGTGATTTTACACTTTTCAAGTTTTGAATTCACTTAGGCATTTCATCAAACACTTAGAGCACATTAACTTATTTCACAGAATTTCACAACAAAAGGTAACCCCAAAAAAGCCTAATAAAAATATTGAGATACTCTCAAAATAACTTGTAATTAATATGATTTTTCTAGGATAGTCAAAAATTTTATTCAACAAAAAAAAAAATCTTGCTCTCGGCCAACATTGTCTGGCCGAGACAAGTGCTCGGCCAACAGGCCAACTGGCTGAGACAAGCACTAAGCCAACTCTCGGCCAGAGCACAGACCCAACAGCAGCCAGTGGGTATGTGCAGAGCACAGACCAGAGGCGGCTCAATCTCTAGGGAGGCCTTAGGCGAAAGTTTTAAATGGGCCCTTTTAAAATATACTTTAAATAAGTAATTAATATTAACTAATATTTTATGTAATCAATATTTTATTGAAAAATAATTCTTCCAGCTTTTGAGATGCAAAATTTTTTATCAAGTTTTTGTATTCAAGTTTTGCTAACGCATCTTTTTCTATAGAGCAGTTGCAGACCCTGTCGTCAGTCTGGGGTCTCGGCGACGGAGGCGGTGAAGGGCAGGGCAGCACATATATATATATATATATATATATATATATATATATATATATATATATATATAGAGAGAGAGAGAGAGAGTTTTAATTTTGAGAAATTCTCTAATTATAACGGAGGTGGTGAAGAGCAGGGCAGCACATAGAAGGGGAAAAAAATCAAAAAAGTGTGGATGACAAGATTTGAACTCGGGCAGGCAAAGCCCACTAAATTTCTAGTTATGCCTGATAACCACTCTGGCAGGCCCAATTGAACAAACAAAAAGAAATTTGTATATTTTATATTTCTTATTTTAGTAAATACTAATTTACACTATTATTTTGGAGGCCCCACTATATTTGGAGCCCTAGGCGATCGCCTCATTCGCCTAGAGGTTGAGCCGCCCCTGGCACAGACCCGACCCAGATGAGACCCAACCCATTACTATGGCAACCAATATCATTGTAGCGAATTTGCTGTAGTACAGACCTGATCCAATTGCACCCGACACGACTGCATAAACCCAACAGTAATATTCGGGTTTGTTCAGAATGTCGATCCACCACTACTAAGGGAATTTAAATGATTTTAGACTTATTTAAATCCAAAATTTTGGAAATTAAATCACAAACTATATTTCAAACACTGAAAATTCATTTTGGCAACCAAATTACTTATAATAACCTAAATTAAAATATTCATTATAGAATTTATCTAAAGTTAATTAAATTGAACGTAGATTTTTGAAATAATTCACTAGTTTAATATCTGAATCTCGGCAAACTCAGGTGAGTATTTTTAACTATCCTTAAATATATTATGTTTTATTGTGGCAAATTAATTTATTTTGTAATTTATTTATTTAATGTTTAGTTATTTAAATTCGTTATTTAATTTTTTTAGTATGTAAAAGTAACAGTATTTAGAAAATTGCAAGTTTTCATGATTTAGTTTCTTGTACAAAGATTAAATATCTCCCTAGTCGTTCATTTTTGTGACTGCATAAAGTTATTATAAATGTCTTAAGTAAATAATTCTTAATTCCTAAAAATGATATTGTTTGAATTATTAATTGTCTGTTCGCTAGAAAAATACTTAAAATGATCTTAAATAGTGAAAATTTTCAAAAAAAACAAATTTTTAATTTTTAACATTGTAATGATTCTTCTTGGAAAATTTGACTAATTGTACATAACCACTACATGATAACAGCACAATTAGTATTACAGAAATTACTGAAAAAAAATTATGTTACCTTGTATACATGTTATAAACACTGTTATTGATTAGACCCAGTAACCTAAGTGACATTGACACTAAACAATTTATACTGAGGTGAGAAAAACAATAGGTAGGACTGCGTTTGTATATTGGGAGAACTGATTGAAGTTTTACCAGCACAGAAAATACATAATTTTAGAAATGAAAAATAGAAGTAAAAGATTTTCAATTCTACCGCAATAGTAAGTGGCTATGCAGGTCATGATCCACAAGGAGAGACTTGCGATCAAAGCGTTAGGTAAGTTTCTTTTAAAGTTTACAAAACTGGTTAAAAATTCTTCTATGTTTTTTAAAAGAAAAGAGAAAGAAAGCTATGTTAATTTGGAGAAAATGAAAGAGTGGAGAAGATGGTGATTGTTAGTGTTTTGAAAAGAAAAAGAAAAACTAAGTTAAAGTAAAAAAGAATAAAAAGAGATGTGTTTCTAACCTAAAAAGCGAAGAAAAAAGAACTAAAATAAATACTTACTTACCTCCTTCAAGATTTCTTACCTTGGATCTGTTGTAACGATTTACCTTGACTTGAAGGCGATCAAAGCATGGTGTATAAGATCTTCTCCATTCTCATTCTAAACTACGAAATAGCGATTATGGTCATAGTATATAATTAACTATATTTATACATGAAATTGCGACCACGGTCACTATCCTGACAAAAATAGTTTAATCATTGTGCATTCAATCAAGTTAAAAACAGCGACCATGGTCGCAGTCCAAAGTTAACTATAAAAACAAATGATACTGCGATGATGATCGCAATCCTCTCAAATCAGTATATTTCACTGTATATCACAAATTAAAAAACTGCGATTACGGACACAGTGTGTAATACAAATACAAAGTTCTTCTCATGCGTGAAAAAGAGACAAACAATCACAGTGAAGAATAAATATATAAAAATATAAGTAAAGTGCGACTATAATCGCAGCCTTATTCACTGTTATTACATTTAACCTAGCAAAAAAAACATCCACAGCATGTTGTCGTTTAGCACTGCGACCATAGTCGCAATCATTATTCACATGCAATATTTAAAAATAATTTTGATCGTTTATATGTGGCATGCGAATAAGTAAACTGCAACTCTGTTCGCAATCAGTAAAATCCTCACAGATCATATCATAAAATTCTGCAAAAAATTAATTTATTTATATATAAATTAAGCATAAAAAATAACATGTTTATGAGTTTCACATGATACAATCCTATATATAATTGTAGACTGCAACAAAGGTCACTTTTAAAACTAGTGAGAAATTATTTTATTGACCACTAAGAGCTTAGTCGTATTCCTGAAATTCTTAATATCCGTCTATAAAAATAATAAATGAGTGTTCAAATTTATTTCGTGATTTGATGAAGTTGCACTTGAAGAGTCTGATTCATATTCAGTTGGTCATAGTTATAAAGATAACTGTGACAATATTGACTAAGGTCAGAAATATAAAAATAATAATAAACTATACAGATCCACTATCTTTTACTGCAGGGGCATTTAGTAATTTCAGCTCTTCCAATAGGCGGGCCGTCCTTATTAGTGTGGTTAATAATGTGCCACATCATCGCAAGCTGAGAGGAACCCTCAGCTGTCGACTGAAATACATATTTCTGATATATATATGTGTGTGTGTGTGTGTGTGTGTGTGTGTGGAAATCCGTGGCAGTTTGGCCCACTGGTAAGTCACTTGGCTTAAAAATCTAGTGAGCCCAGTTCGAATCCGGTTGTCGATGGATATTTGCCCCCACATGTTGTGGCGCATGACTTACCCAGTTGCGTGGTAGGAAACTTCCCTCGGCAGGGGCTACGTGACCCGCAGGATTAGTCCAGTAGGAGAACCCCCTCTGTAGTCATGCTTTCCCCGCCTCCATGCGGGGGTATAAAGCCAATCTCGAATGAGTGCTCATTGAGATACCTTGGCGGCTTCCTCTATATATATAGATATATATATACACACACACACACACACACATATATATATGGGGTTACTGTATCTCAGCTGACAGCTGAGAGAGTTTCTCAGCCGGCGGTGACGTGGCCGAATATAAGCCACATATCGGTGGCAGAGAATAGGCGCCAAAAAAATCAAAAACATCCCGCCTAAATAATCGTTAATCAAATTGATCAAAATACCCTTTTTACTTCTAAACTAGCAAAAACTCATCCACAACAAAATTTTACCTAAAATATTTATAATTTACAAAGAATTTTCTGTTGAATATATCTACAATTATAAAATTCATAATTCTACTACATCGAAAATATAAAGAAAAAAATTGGATGAAGATAAAGAGAAAAAAGCAGCAGTAAAAGTAAAAAACATGCGTGAAACCTTAAAAAAACTGTTTATAATTTTTTATTATTTAATTTCGTGTTATTTTCAATTCATATAGATTTAATAAAAGAAACTGAAATGAATAGAAAAATGAAATTTAATGTGGGGCAACAATATATTATTTTTTGTATTACAAATGTACAGTGTAAAAAATAATGAAATACAATAGTTAATTATTTTGCAGATATATCACGACTGCGACCCTAGTCGCATTCCTTATTCACATAGAAATAACAGACGAAACATGCTATCGTTCAGCACTGCGATCACAGTCGCTGTCCCTATTCACATGCCTTATGTAACAGAATTTTGATCGTTTTACAAAGTCTGCGATCATAGTCGCAGACATAGTATAACAAAACTTTCGATCACTGTGACCATGGTCACAGACTTAATATAATATAACTTTCAATTTTATATCACGACTGCGACCCTAGTCGCATTCCTTATTCGCATAGAAATAACAGACGAAACATGCTATCGTTTAGCACTGTGATCACAGTCGCTGTCCTTATTCGCATGCCTTATATAACAGAATTTTGATCGTTTTACAAAGTAATTTAGCCCTGCGACTGTGAGATCAGTTCGCGTATATCACATCTTATAAAATACTATATTAATTACTCTAAACTAATTGAAGTAATTAATATTCTATCTACCGTGATACAGCAACAGTCTCGAAAAAGTGATGCAATAATATTATTCTCGATAAAGGGAAGATGTGCACCATACGTAATCTAAATATATAAGAAAAATATTATATAAAAAGTTAATTTGTAGTTCACATAATAAACCTCTGGAAAAAAAACTCTTTAGATTCTCCCGCCATAACTGCTTCAATTAATTATTTAATTTCTTTTTACTAATTCTTCAAAAACTCAACCGTCACCTATAATAATTATTTTTACTATTCATGTTGTTTCACATTATTGACCTTTTTATAGTGCTTGTAACTAATATATTATCTCGTATCTAAAAATGATATTTCTGCTCTTCGTTTTCAATTTGATTTCAAAACTTTCAGAAAACAATTCATTCTTGAATCATGTCTTCCCCCTCTTCTTCCTCTGAGCACTCAGATTTTAACTTCAGTCATTCTTCCACCAGTCCTCTTTTTTAGGGTATTCTAGTGAATCTGAAAGCAGTATGGACTTCACTCCTCTTAACTATCTCACTACATCAAATAATATTTTATCTGATCCTCCTCTTCATGAGGATGATGAAGTTTTCATGGGGCTTAGTGAGGAGGAACTTATTCCTCTGCCACTTCACAGAGACATGCTTGATGAAAGCATGTCCTCTGATGTTGGGGGCTCGCATTCTTTGAGCATATCTTTTAAAGGTTCTTCTCGACACAGTCGGAAGTAGAGCTTGATACAGACGATCCATTATAGGAGTTTATCGATGAACCAAAGCACCCACAAAAAGAGGAAGAAACTGAAGAGCACAGCGAGCCGGATGACAAGGGAGAAGATGAGGAAATAAGTGATGAAAAGGAAGACGATGAGAATGAACACGACGAATCTGCTTATGATGGTGATGACGACGAGGATTAGGATTTCCTGATCTTCTGATATTCAACGTTATTTTGTCTTCTTTTAAGAGCTTTTACTACTCTTTTTTTTTGTAAGGTCTCTTTCTGACCATATTATATTATAAACAAAATTTACTTCTATCTCTAAAATGATCTTTCATATTTTTCAAACACATATAAAATATGTTGTATAGTTATTACTTTTGCATCTTATCTGCGATAATGGTCGCAGTACTCAGATAATAATTACTCTGAACTAATAGAATTATGATTATGGTCGAAGTCCATGATTAACTATATTTATATATGAAACTGCGACCACGATCACTGCCCTGTCATAAATAGTTTGATCATTTTGCATTCAATAAAGTTAAAAACAGCGACCATGGTCGCAGTCCAAAATTAAACTATATAAACAGATGATACTGAGAACATGATCACAATCCTCTCAAATCAGCATATTTCACTGTATATCACAAATTAGAAAACTACAACTGCTGTCGTTAAGCACTGCGACCATAGTCGCAGTCCTTGATCGCATGCAATATGTAAAAAAAATTCATAGTTTATAGGTGGTTAAGACAACAGCTACAGTGAAGAACAAATATATAAAATAATATGTAAACTGCGACTATAATATCAGTTCTTAGTCACCGTTATTACATTTAACGTAGCAAAAAAAATTATCCAAAACATGCTGCCGTTAAGCACTGCGACCATAGTCGTAGTCCCTATTTGCATGCAATATGTAAAAAAAAATTTCATAGTTTATAGGCGGCTGAGACAACAGTCACAATGAAGAACAAATATATAAATCATACGTAAACTGCGACTATATTCGCAGTCCTTAGTCACCATTATTACATTTAACCTAGCCAAAAAATAATCCACGACATGCTGTCGTTAAACACTGCGACCATATTCGCTGTCCTTATTCGCATGGAATATGTAAAAAAAGTAAAAATAATAATTTATACGTTACATGCAAACAAGTAAACTGCGACTATGTTCGCAATCAGTAAAATTCTTACAGATCATATCATAAAAATCTACAAATTAAATAATTGTAGACTGCAACAAAGGGCGCTTTTAAAACTATTGAGAAATTATTTTATTGACACTATGACCTTAGGCGCATTCCTAAAATATATAAAATCTACGTAAAAAAATTTAATAAAGAAGCATTCAAATTTGTTTCGTGATTTGATGAAGTTGCACTTGAAGAGACATGATTCATATTCAGTTGGTCACAGTTTGGTCATACTTATAAAAGATAATGGTGACAATATTGAGTAACGTCAGAAATATAAAAAAATAATAAACTGTACAGACCTACTGTATTTTACCGCAGGGGCATTTAGTAATTTAAACTGTTTCAATAGGCGGGTCGTCCTTTCTAGTGTGGCTAATAATGTGCCACGTCACCGCAGGCTGAGAGGGACTCTCAGCTGTCGGCTGATATACATATTTCTCTATGTATGTGTGTGTGTGTGTGTGTCTATATATATATATATATGAGAAAAATGTATATCAGCCTGCGGCTGAGAGAACTCTCTCAGCCTGCGGTGACGTGGCTCAATTTTGTCACCCCACTAACTTGCGGCCCGCTTATAGGAAGAAGTTAAATTACTAAATACCCCTTATGAAAAGCTACTCTTTCGGTAACTTTCGTTATTATTTATTATTATTTGCCCAAAAGGCAATTTTTGGAGCGCACGTTGTCAGACTTAGATTATTGTTTATTATTATTTTTTTCCCTTTTTTTGCCGCTCTTTATAGGATTTAGGTACAATCATCTACAGTGCAAACATAATCTACTGCGACCCGGGTCGACACTGCGACCAAGGTCGCAGTCATCTACAGTGCAAACATAATCTACTGCGACCCGGGTCGACACTGCGACCTAGGTCGCAGTCATCTACAGTGCAAACACAAACAACTGCGACCCGGGTCGACACTGCGACCAAGGTCGCATAAGACTACAATGCGAACACAAACTTTTACAACGACTCTAGTCGACACTGCGACCAAGGTCGCAGTCATCTACAGTGCAAACATAAACAAATGCGACCAGGGTAGACCCGGGTCGACACTGCGACCAAGGTCGCAGTCATTTACAGTGCAAACACAAACAACTGCGACCCAGGTCGACACTGCGACCAAGGTCGCATAAGACTACAGTGCGAACACAAAGTTTTACAGCGACTCTAGTCGACACTGTGACCAAGGTCGCAGTCATCTACAGTGCAAACATAAACAAATGCGACCAGGGTAGACACGGCGACGAAGGTCGCATAAGACTACAGTGCAAAAATAAACAACTGCGACTCAGGAATGATGAAGGAAGTTTCATATACTGCGACCATCGTCGCATTCGTCTAAAAGGAAAAGTCCAAAAAAAAAACATTCTGAGACGCGCAGATCTGAAAATAAAATTTTAACAACTGTGACCATTGTCGGGTGAAATTTTAGAGCTGAAATTTTTTTGAAAGGCAACTTTCTTACATAAGGTAAAAAAATATGACAGAGGGTATTTTCGGAAGATACATTGTTGAGGTGACTGACATTAAATTGGGCGGGATTTTTCATCTTTTTGTCCGCCAAATTTTATGAGAAGTGTGTGGCTATGATGTTGCCACGTCCTGCCGGCTGAGAAACTCTCTCAGCCTGCCGGCTGAGGTACAGTAACCCCTATATATATATATATATATATATATATATATATATATATATATATATATATATATATATATATATATATATATATATATATATATATATAGGGATAGACTTGGGTACATGCGGAAGGATTCGAGGCCGAATCTTCCCACTCAAACTCAATCCCACGATATTTGTAGAACCCCGCTCCCGGGATACGTACCCAGATATGTGTCCCGATTTTTTTGACCATATTGTTTCAATTTTCTTTCAGTATTTGTTTGGGTTGTGATTGCTTATATTATTTGGTAACGGATCTGGATTCTCAGTCCTAGAGTTAACCCTAACTTAGACCAGGAACCCAATATTAGCGTACTGCCCGATTTGACCTTTTTGGTAGCTCGATTTGACCGATTTTAGTTTCAAATACTATTTTCTAATATTTTAAATTTTTCATGATTTTTTAAAAAATTTCATAATTATTCTGCAAAATATTCAAAAACCAGTGTCGATTGGCATCGCTGACCGATTCCCAAATTTTTAGTTTTTAAATGGAGTTAAATTTTTAGAAATGGTTTTATAATTACTTCTTAGAATCTCATTTTCTATCTAAATACATTTTTTGAGATTTTTCAGAATTTACCAAAATTTGACCGTTTTTTGTGTCGACCGATATCGCCGGAAGATTCCAAGATTTTTAATTTAAAAATCAGATTGAATTTTTAAATTCAATTTTACCACGCATCTTAAAATAATATTTTCTATTTTTGAGAATTTTTTGAAGCGTTTCTAAAATAGTCAAATTTTACCCTATTTAAATAATAATATTATTTATCGACTATTTCTCTTTCTTACTTTTTCTTCCTCCTCTCATTACTTAATTCTCCTATTTTATCCTACATATTTATTATTTAATAATACATTTTAATTACATATTTAATATTTTTCTTTTCATTTTCTTCTTTTTTCCTTTCTTTTGCTTTTCCTTTTCCTTTCCTTCTCTTTCTTCCTTTCTTTCCTCCCCCTTCTTCCATACTCCCCCTCTCCCTCTCCTTCTCTTTATCTTTCCTTCCTTTCTTCTTTCTACCTATTATTCTCCACCTCCTTCTTCATCTATCCCACCAATACATTCTCCTCTCTCTCTCTCCCTCCCTCCCTTGGCTCCACCGCCGGCCACCTCCGGCACCTCCCTTGGCTCCACCGCCGGCCATCTCCACCCCCAAAAAACCCATCCCTCACTTCCTTCCACCAAACATCAACCACCACCTTTCTAATTTTAACAAAACCTATCACTCCACCTTCCTCTTCTTCTTCAAAATTCACCATCAAAATTCTCAATTCCACCATCTCCACCTCCTCCTCCAACTCCCTACATCACCACAACTCCATCCACCACCACCTTCACCAACAACACCAACAACACCATAACAACCATAAAAACAAACACCAACACCCAACCCTCCACCACACCTCCTCCTCGAGCCTAGGCCGCGCCGCCTGCCACCTCCGGCGCCGCCGCCGCCCCGCCAGGCCACTGGTGGCCGGCCACCTCCCTACTCCCCTCTCCTTTCTTCTTTTCTTCTTTCTTTCTTCCTTTCCTTTCCTTTTCCCTTCTTTTCACTTTTACCCTTCCCCTCATTTCCTAATTACCCCACCTTATCCAACACACACTCCCTCTCTCTCTCTTACAACTCTTTCTCTCTCTCTCTCTTAGCCTCCTCTCTCTAACTAATCCTCTCTCTCTCCTCTCTTATTTTCTATAATATATATATATATATATAAATTATACATATATAGATTAATAGCGTGTACGTGTTTATGGTGTTCCAGGATTTTACGCCGTTTTTTGGTGATTTAGGCGAGTACATTTCCTGTGTTGCTTCATGCTTTACTATCATCATTTCATACCTAATGATTACTATTTTAATGTCTATTGCGTGATATATTGATATGTGAATGTCTTGGTACTTCCGTTACATGCCTAACAATTGCTACTCTAACTTTTAATGCATAATGCATCATTATGCGAGTTAATATATGATATGCGAGTGATTTTCTAATATTAACATGTTGTACGAATACATGTTGGTCATTATTATGACACATTGAACTGGTAGTATATTTGCATTGAATATGCCTAGATACGCTCCCGCTTCGCTCGGCTTCGCATAGCTAATTAAAAGATTAATTTATTGTTATTATATATATATGGTTGTGAAGAGTTTGAAATGTTTAACTATATTGTCTCTTATATCATGTTATATGACCGGATGATTACCTGATATATGATGTTCACCTGATACCGACATGTTAATTACCTGACGCTGATGTCTATACTTGACACCTGATCTCTGACACTTGATATCTGACACCGGTACTTGACATGTTATTACTTGACACCTGATACCTGACACTTGATATCTGAGACCGGTACTTGACATGTTATTACTTGACATCTGATACCTTACACTTGATATCTGACACCGGTGCTTGACACATTATACTTGACACCTGATGCCTGATACTTGATATCTGACACCGGTACTTGACATGTTATCACTTGACACATGATACCTGACACCTGATATATGACACTTGACAATTGACATGCTATTACTCACTTGATATGCTTTCACATGGTACTAGTACACTTGACCTGATGTTGTGACACCTGACTGGATACTATTACACCTGACACCTGTATTACATTGCATATTCATGATTATAATATTGCTACCTGAACTCCTGTACTCCTGAACTTCTGTATCCCCCTACTCATGCACAGTCATACCAGTGTCCGGCAAAGCATGCCTGGTGTCGGGATGACGAGGATGTATCCCACAATCATGCTAGCGTCCGACGGATCCTGAATGGAACTAAGTGCTACACGGAGCAAAGTGCCACGCCACACACGTGGTGGCGGCCACCTCTTGAATCTGTGAGGGCCACCTCTTGAATCCATTCCCCACACAGAGCAAAGTGCCACACGGAGCAAAGTGTCACACCATACACGTGGTGGGGGCCCACCTCTTGAATCTGTGGGGGCCACCTCTTGAATCTGTGGGGCTACCTCCTGAATCTATCCTCCCTCCTGCCTGTGCCGCCTGGTGTTAGCGTGATAAGCATTCTCAGTGTATATTAACACACACATACTTGTATAATAATAACGACAGAAGCATATGTTATTTGGTCTCTCCCCTATTCGAATAATGGTACCCGCATATCAGAGTTCGGATAAGTTCTACGAGAATTACGGGCTCCAGTGTGAACTGTCGGTGTTATGGGACGCCGGTGGGAAAGGAACAAGAATAACAAATAATACTGATAATTATTATTGAATAACTTAAATGCAACACCTTTATATTCTCCAGTTATAGTGATGAATCATTTAATCAAGCGTTATGCCCTGAGTTGACACCCTGCTTTATGACATATGAGTTTTATGATTTCTGATTACTCTAGACACACTCTAGTTCTGTTACTCTGAGGGCATCTCAAGTTGTATGAACTCAGATGTTGGCGACATGGAATATGTGGTATATAGATGGGGGTTTCCTTATTTGGATTATCCCTTGACGTATCAATCTCGTGAATCCATAATCTGAGCTTGTACAACTAGTTTTGTCCATACTTGTATTTACCGCATGCTTAATGTATTTATCGCATGTTTATTTGCACTTAAGCTCTCGACACTGTTTTTTATTCATGTTTTCTGATTCAGACTTATCGATATACATGTATTTACTTGATTTCAGATTTATTGTCGTTCCTTTAAATTCCTTTATGTTACTTATCATTGCTTGTACCTGCATGACTGAACCACATCACTTGATCATGGACACGTGTGACTGCCTGAGCACGCCAACTGGCTTTATCATATGTACTCGCCGGGTTGCTTTCTGACAACCCTGAATTCTCATGTCCAGATCCTAGAGTCTGGACCATGATGGCCTTATTGTAGCTGATCAGAGTGCGCAGCGGATCCTTCCGTGTTGATCAGAATACAGCAAAAACTTAGACATCACAGTAGCTCTTCCTCCCAGCTCTTCTCCTGATTGGCTCTCGAGGCCCCCCCTCGCTGTTTGTGAGTACCTCTCAGCTTTTGTTATGTATATCTCTTCGTATGATGTACTTTTGTATTTTCTGGTGATATAATATTCCTGTAATATTGTATCACTCTCTGTGATATCCATGTACTTATACTTTTCTGTTGGAATATATATTACCATTGTACTTCCACACTCTGATTCTTGTCTGTACTGATGCTTAGCGTATATAGGTGAGGGTATTTCTGACCTGCGTATATACGTCGCAGTGACGTCTCCGTACACGGGGGATCGGGCGTCACAACATTCAAATACAAGATTCACTCTGTTAAAGGTGATCTATATTGTTTAAAGTAACTAAAATAAAAAATTAAGTATTTTGAATAACTGCTGCCCATCCATCAAGTAGGCGCAAAAGAAATGGTCGAAATAGTGAGTTGGTTAATTTAACGGCATATAATATTTGAAACCTAATAAAAATTAATATATGAGATTTTTCAAATGCTTAGATCATGACCCTCAGCAGCTTCACCAGGCACGGCCAAGTTAGCGGTCCCAATCTTGGCAAGAAGAACATCAACACATTCGTCAACGAGAGGAAAACGCGAAGGCATGTCTGAAGCCGGACATAGATTCCAAATGGTCACAAGGAATGCTGGTAGCATGCTTGAAGTCGACGAAGATAGATTCCAGATGATCACAAGCGGTTGCGACTCTCGCTGGGGTTACCGTGTGCCCTGTGCCAACAACATAGTCGATGCACCGCCAGCAGTGTGAAATGCTTTGGGCATCGGTAAGGGTAGGGAGCTTTTGACCAAGTTAGGGTGTACAAATTTGGGATGTATCAGAAATATTTCAATAAGCTTTACCAGTGTGCAATTATGAACTGTCAATCATATATTGGACCTTCAGATGAAAATAATGTAATATATATATATATATATATATATATATATATATATATATATATATATATATATATATATATAAGAAAAGAAAAGAAAAATACACCCAGATAAAAAAAAGGTTATGAAATACACAAATATTGCATAAGAGAAAGGAGGGAAAAAATAAGCACAATCACATTTCTTATGGTACATAAACTAGCCCTGGTAAAAACAAAGATATTAATTTTTTTTCTGTAAAGGAAAAAATATATTCATTGCTTCCATTGACAATCTATAAGACTAAACTAAGTACATAACAAATCAATGTGGGAAAAAAAAAATGACATATCTATTCTGTGCAAGAGAGAATCAACTGTGAAACTAAACCAAGATGCACACTAGAATAGCTTATAAAATTCTCTAATATTTTGCAATGACGAGAATGGCCAGTCTATCATGCATCGGACGATGATGAACGAATATGCATGACAACCACTGTGATATCGTCTCGCTTCCCACCTACACGATGGTTTCCAGACTCCTGGGATGCTTTGGAGTATGGTGTCTCATCAGTTGTGCTATTTGAGTAGTCAAGAGCCACGTTAGCAAGAACAGATGCCAGCTCTTGTGGCTCTGAGTGAGAGTCGAGTCCAGAATGCACGAGCCTTGCCACTTCATCTTCGAATACATTGTCGAAGAGTCCATCTGTGCCAGCAATAAGAACATCTCCGGCCTTGACAGCAACTTTCACTACCTATTGGGATCAGCATTCATGGAATCATGTTAGTTCAAATTGCAAGAAAAACGTATCAACAGATGCTGAGTAGACTATTCATGCACCTCTAACACTATATTACAAGGGTGCAAAAAAAGAAACCAGATCTGGACCGAGGTCAGCCCGATCTTGCCTTTAGTAGGAAGGCCAACTGACTCAAGAATTAGATTTCCCTTTTCTGATTAGTGAAAGAAAAGAGCATCAAGATTCTATACCACATACATGGTCAGTTGTCAGTTACCTATGTAAGGACCCATTTCATATAAGATGAAACAAACTTCTATGCAGCCTGTCAACTGCCTAAGGAAATTGATGCAGAAAAGAACGTGACAGACCATTAAACAGGCCCAGGGCAACTGATGCAGAACGGAACGTGATAGGCCACCAAACAGGCAAATGGGTTAAGTGCTAATAGTAAATGACAAAAACAGACAAGCAAGGTCTTCCTCAAGGAAATATAGAACAGCCAGTCTAACAGTGTGAACTCATGTACAATTAACAACCTGAGGCTTGTTGGCTCGTTGATTTTACGATCACAAACAAGTTGGTGATGAATTGGACATTATATGGTCGGTAATAGAACCATAATCAGATTAGGTGCCTTCCACAAACTACTCAATTGAAGTCCCCGTCACATAGACCACATCTGACGTTTATGTTTATGATGCTAGGCTCACAGATTTATAAGGAAAAGAGAGGCAGCCACACAAAGAAAAAAAGGAAAAAGGAAAATTAAATAAAGTATCATTTTGTGGACACATGAAAAAATTGCATGACTAGAGAAGGAGACCTGTCACCTTTGGTGGTCAAGGTTTTGATGCCAGAAATTTGGCACCAACAAATAAAGAATTGGTCTCTTGTTGAAAACCAGTAGTAAAACTTGATCAATCGTGTGTAACATGGTCACGGGACATCAGTGACAAGTGTCCAGGCATGAGGCATCCTAAAGTGTTTACCACGGGAACCTACCAAAGATCTCATACGAGGACACGACTATATTTTTGAGAGAAGTGCATATTTGTGTATATAGAAATCTATGTGATGAGTAATTAACCAAAAATAAGTTGGGTCAGAATTCAATCAAATAACCTTAGATGGTTATCTGCTAGAATCTATTACTAATATCATGCATAGAAAAGCTCCATGATTGCAACAAAAATGTGATACTTTCATAGTTATATTACTTGAAGTCATTCAAGTGTTTGGAAAGTGTCCTCAAGTGTCGAAGTGTCCAGGTGTCTGACGCATCAAAAAACCTAAAATTTGAAGGGTCTTGGAAACACAGGTCTGATGGTAATATAGCCGTGGTGGTTATTTATGAATATAAACATGAGCGACATATGAGCATGAGCGGCATATCCAGACCGAATACAAGAGTTGGCACTGCAGTTGTCTGGAAACCTGCTATGATGACAAGTCTATATATGATTGTTTGGTGAATATAATATTTACCAAAATTCAAATGTTTGGAATTATACCTATATAAAAATCCAAATGTTTGGAATATAAAAGAGGTATATCAAAATTATTTAGTTTTAACTATTTAATGACTAAATTGACAAATTATTTGAGATATTTGTTTCTGATTGAGATTCAAATTAATACACCCGATATTGTAGCGAGAAGACTACCTGTTTGAATGGACTTCCATATTATCTTTGTTAAAGTCATCCTTCCTGTAGGATATCTTTATGTAAGGCTATATCCTAGCCTCATCTATAGTGTTATTTCTCTATCTACTCTCTCTCTCTCTCTCTTATAGTCCAGTAAGCATTCACAAACATAATGCGAGAAACACAATTGCTATCTCCGCTACTGCAAAGAACAAGATGCTACTGATATACATACCTAGATACAAAAACTGAGAGAGACTCCCCTAGCCAGACATCATATTTCTAAAATTAGAAGAAAACATCTCCAAATTCTTTTTTAAGAAATCAGGCCTTACAATGGCCAAACATTATACAAATAATAATAAGTATAATCAAAACTCAATTCTGTCACTAAGAAAATATATTAACTGTACATCCAATAACATTTTCCAAATCAAACCTGTCACCACTGTAATATCCAAACAAAATTTATAACTTTTGATAACAAATATTCCATACAACTCTATCCCTCAGTCTCACCCTCCTATCCTAGTCAATGACTATGTTGCACAGACATGGCACGCGGACACGTGACAAATTCTTTAAATACACATGACACGTGTCTGACACGCATGTCGGACACGTTTCGGACACGACACAGCTTCATGATAGGAGTGTCCGTGTTATATAGGTCAATGAAAGGATTTTTTTTAATGAAACCTGAGATGGCCAGTAAGACCAAAATGTTTCTTGGACTCTTCCGAAATTTCCAGTTTGAAAGTGGCTAATATTGGCACTAGGCAGGGCAATGATTTTGGAAAGAAACAAGGAATGACGCTCAATTATACTCTAAACCTTAGTTCAGTTAAATATTCTCATTCATCAAAACATAGTTGACCTTTAGAGATTACTCATCGCTTTAATTAGCAATTCTCTCTAAAAGATAAAACTAACATCAATTTAAATCTCAACTAACATGGAACATAAGAATAGACTTTAGAAGATAAAACCAAATCCAACCAACTAAAAGATTAGGGTAAATTGCACAAAAACCCCCTTGTACTATTGGGATTGTTTCGCAAAACCCCCCTACACTATCAAATGCTACGCATTGCCCTCCTAAGGACTAACTCCATTGATTTTACCGTTATGAGCAGCACGTGCATACCACATAAAATCCTAATTAATCAATTAAACTCTGTTTTTCTTAATTATCACAATTAATTAAATACTAAAAACAATTAACTAACAAATTAAATAATTAAAAAATTTAATTAAAAGAGGTGGGGACCACCTCCCCTCCTTCCTCCTCCCCCAAGCCCTGGCCCGCCTCCTCCCCTACCCTAGTCGCCTCCCCTCCCCTCTCCTCCTCCTTCCCTTCTTCATGTTGACGCCAGATCTGGAGGCGGCGAGGGGGGGAGGGGAGGCGGCCCTCTCTCCTGCCTTCCTCTTCCCCCTGGCCTCCCAGATCAGGCAGCCAAGGGGAGAGAAGAGGGGGAGGGGTTGGCTCGCCTCCCCTCTCTCTCCTCGTCGTCGACAGATTTGGCGGCGGTATAGAGGAGGAAGAAGGGATGAAGGGGAGGGGAGGTGGTCCGGGGGGAGGGGAAGGGCGGGCCAGGGCTAAGGGGAGGTGGGCCAGGAGGACGGGGAGGGGAGGAGGCGGGCCAGGGTCAGTGCCACAGGGAAGGAAGGCGAGCAAGGGGGAAGAAGCGAGGGAGAAGGGTTTAATTAATTAATTGTTTTAACTAATTATTTGAATGTTTAATTATGATCTATTAGTTAATTAATTGTAATTAAAATACTATTTAATTGATTAATTAGTGTTTACGTGCATACCATGTGCTTTTTATTAACAGTTAAACTAATAGAATTAACCCTCAGAGGGCAATGTGCAGCTTTTGATAGTGTATGAGGGTTTTTACGCAACAACCTGAATAGTACAGGGGGGTTTTGTGCAATTTTACCCAAAAGTTTAATCAAATCTAGATCAAGTAACCAATTGAGAAGGTTGGATGGTGACAGGCTTATTCAAGGAGCTAACGCTGATGTTCCCACTTCACTTCTCTTTTTTTAGTGAGTGCTTCAGTTTGGAGTCAACATGGTCGAGGAGGATCCTGTCTGGATTTATCCTTGGGAGGGAGAATGATGTATGAGGCAAGGCAATTGTCGAGCAGAACCTGCTCATTAACCAATTTTCTCACGTCAAACCATTTAACTTTCTTTAGAAAGCACACTTATTGATGGGCATTCAATTTGCGACATTTTGATTTTATCGACAAGATCTGCTATCCTGCTGCTACTTGGCCTTCTCCATTCCAACACTTTTCGCCATTCAAACCCACCTTCAATTCTGAAGCCATTTGAAAGAACATTTATGGAGCGGAAGAAGACTTGTCCGCCCCCCCCCCCCCCCCCCCCCCAAAAAAAAAAAAAAAAACAAAAACAAAGAAGACTTGTTCTTGGTCAGGATTTGGGGAATTTTATAAGGTTTTGGATGCTGTTGAGAAATGAAATCAGAAACTTCTTGTCTCCTGGACAAGGTTCTTGGCGGAAAATTTTAAGGAAACCCTCAAGATTCAACAAGAACTCTATTTTGGGTGCACAAGAACAAAATCTAGCATAATCCTAATTGCATCAGGGAAGAATTGAGAAGGAGAAAGGCAAAATAGTCTAATAAGATAATCATATCAGGGCAAAGGGCAACCTCAATCAATAATCGAAGCAACAGTGTAGATGGCAAAACATTGAGAATATGACTAAGAGACTCATTGATTGGGATCGGAGAATCTAAGAGGGACTCCTCCAGGAATATGAAACTTTTTCCAAATCATGCCTACTTCAACTTCATCAGCCTTATTCTCACGCACATGGCAATGAAGTAACGCGGCTCAGGAGAGACTTGGTGAAGACATTGTTGAGGATTCTAATTTTTGAAGGAGCTTTTTGTTATTGGGGATCTTTTTGTGAATGAAAACCCTAGTGCAGCATATCAAGTTACTATATGTGCGAAAAAAAATCAGATCTTTACTTCTTCATCCGATTGGATAAGTTCATTATTCACGGCTTGACTTCAGAAGTGGGTTCAGATGATAAGCATGAAAGTCTGGGAGCATGGCGAGAGCTCCATCAAACAACTGATTCCATGTGGGTGATGACTGAGCAAAGAAGATTAGTAGGGAGATGTGTTTGAGTAGCTCCTGTATAATTGTTCTAATTTACTCTAGTACTCCTATTGATTAATTGGACAGCTGACTTGACTTGCCAACCTAACATAACAAACTAATTGGGTTACTCCCCTATAAATATGGAGTTAAGCACGGGTCTAATATAAGATACTAACTCTTCTCTTACTTCCATTAAACATTCTTCTTGCAGATAGATCTGACTAAGTATTGAAGGGTCTTTGTTTGGCCACGATAGTGATACTAACCCTCTAATTTGGTTGCAGGAATCTCCAAGAAAGGGATTGAAGGATATCGCGACTGTTAATTACCACAATAATGAAGGTAGTGCATGTCTGCTTGTTTCAATTTGCACAAATGCTCATATCCAGACAGCTAAGTCAACTTGCCAACCTAGCATAATTGACTCCTCTATAAATAGGGAGTTGAGTGCTGGGTCTGGTATAACTCATGAGATTCTAACTCTTCTCATACTTTCATTAAGCTTTATTCTTGGAGAGAAATCTGGATTTAGGCATCAGAAGGTCCAGTGTTCTAAGTATCCCCGATATAACCCTGATATTGCGCCGATATTGCGTTTGCCGCACCTAACCGCAATGATTTAGCACATCCAAACTGATATAGCGTTTTTCATCCAAAATTGCCGATAAATAGGTATGAAGCCGATATATCGGCCGCAATTTTGGACCCGATATAGCGTTTTACACCCAATTTCTAGGTTAGGTATTTGGATAATTCGACTGATGTGCCAATGTGGCATTTTTGAATATTCTACACTTGGATAGTGATTATGCATTCATGGGCTTAATGCAAGTTATCGAGTTAAATATATCTTAAACATATAAGTATGATATTTTACGTAGATTTATATAATTTATGCATATATTGTTTTATTGAGTTGTGATTTAAGACAAGAAGATATGTATATTTACAGTCCGATTTTGACATCCGATTTTTGAAAATATCCCCGATATATCTCCATCTCCGATAAATTTTCTCGGCCGATGTGGCCGCTGTGGCCGCCATTTAGAACACTGAGAAGGTCTTTGTTCAGCCAAGAGCAGCAATATTAGCCCTCTTCTTTGGCTGCAAGAGTTCTCAGAAAACTAATTGAAGTCAATTGTCTCCTTTTCTCACCACACTGATTAAGGATTTCATCACTAATATTCCGAAGAATATTGAGCTGTGATTATGCCAAATGCAGGATTTGAACTGAAATCTCATATTTCTGAGTAGATTCTTGTAGTCACAACCTAATGGAATCTTTTCAAACGCACATACTAAGACCAAAAAAAAACTAAAAGAAAAAAGAACAAAAAGAGTCTCTCTCTCCCCGAGTGCTTCAAGAGAGCCGGGCGATTTTGGAATCTGGCGCGAGGTGGCTGCCTCTCCCTGTCCTACCTGCTCCCTCTCTATACTCACCCCTTACCTTCTTCCTCTCCTAATCTACTTCCTTAACCTTCTTTTCTTCTTTTCTCTTATCATCATCATCCTGCCTTAAATAAGCATGTACCCACAATGGCACCAAATTCCTTCTCTAATGTTGTCAAACGCACCGCTATGTGTGTGTTCTAGCTATAGCGAGCGACACGCTATACACCTCTTCCATGATGGAAACTCATCTGGTGTCAAAAGACTGCAGTGGTTTCATCCTCTTCTTCGTCTCCGATCACCAGTGTGTCCATCCATAGTTCTTGATTCCTTTTTCGACTCTGAAAGTCCACTCTGTCAGTGGAATGTGGCGAGTTCTTTGCATATCCGACAGGGTTCGCCAGCTGTCCGTTGTTTTCTCAGTAGCTCAACCTCTGTTCTCTCACATCGCCATGTGTCCAAGTCCCAGGCTACTCTACACGTCTCTTGTAGCCAGCATCGTTATCTCTTATCATGGAGTCTCTCAGCTTTATCCTCCTATGGGTTGCGTATGGGATCATTCTGGGCCTGGGGCTGATTGTTTTAAGTTACTTTTGTGGGTGTAAGTAGTTGAGCTGACGCAAGTGCCACTAAAATACAGTGGTAAAATCTCTTAAGCAGTGACAAGAGGTATGGGGTTCAACTCCCCTTGCACCAGACTATGGCTAATATTTCAAAAAAGTAGTTGGACTGGCATACATAACTCCCTATTATTCTATGTATATCTGGTTGTTTTAAGTTACTTTGCGATTGTAAGTAGTTGGATTAGCATATATAACTCCCTATTCTTCTATGTTATGTGGGCCTATTTGTCAAAGGCCCAGTATGTCCTAGTCTCATCTCTGCATGAGGACTTGTATGATCTACTACCATAAAAATAACAGCAACAATTAAGCCATTTGTCCCTAGTATTTGGGGTAGGCTACATGAACCGAAAGAGAATTACGCCGGATCGGGTACATGGATCAGCTTTCTCCACTCATTTCTATCAAGCAATATGCCTTCATTAAGACCTTTAGCCTCTATATCTTGTCGCATCAACTTCATACTTGTTTTCTTCGGTCTCCCCTGCGCTCTTTTAACTGCTCTACTCACCGGACTGGCGCATATGTAGGTTTACGTCGCACATGACCAAACAATCGTAGGTTATTTTCTCTCATCTTCTCTTCTATCGGGGTTACGCCTGTCTTAGTACAAATATTCTCATTTCTCACCTCTCCTCGTATTACCGCACATCCAACGAAGCATACGCATCTCTGCTACACTCATCTTCTGGGCATGATACTCTTTATAGCCCAACATTCTATGCCATATAACAAATCTGGCTTAATAGCAGTCCCATATAACTTACCTTTCAGTCATAACGGAATGTTACGGTCGCATAAAACTCCTGTTACGCTCGTCCATTTCAACCAGCTGGCTTGCATCCTATGGTTGACATCACTATTGATCTCCTTATCCTTTTGAATAATAGAACCCAAATCCTTAAAATAACTGCTCATCGGGATTCCTTATTTGTCTAGTATCATAATACTATAATTTCGGATTCCTTATTTATTGAATTTGCACTCCATATACTCTGTTGTGGCCCTACTTAATCTAAATCCTCGAGATTCTAGAGTTTACTTCCATACCTCTAATTTGGTATTTACCCTAACTCTTGTCTCATCGACTAGGACAATATCAACAAATAGCATATATCACGGTATCTCATCTTGAATAACTCTAGTAAACTCATCCATCACTATGGCAAATAAGAATGGACTAAAATGCAGATCCTTGATATAATCAAATTGTGATAGAAAAATTACTTGTTATGCCACCATAAATCTGACATTTGCCACTACCCCATCGTACATGTCCTTGATTATGCCAATATACTTGATGGGAACTCCCTTTTTCATCAATGTCCACCATAATACCTTTCTTGGCATCTTATCATAAGCTTTTTCTAAATCAATAAAGATCATATGTAAATTTCTCCTCCTCTCTCGAAATCGCTTTATAAGTTGACGAAGCAAATGAATAGCCTCTGTCGTCGATCGCCCGGCATGAACTCAAATTGGTTCTCTGATATTTTAACATTCTTCCTTAACCTATGTCAATTACCCTTTCCCAAAGCTTCATGGTGTGACACATGAGTTTTATTCCATGGTAGTTTGATCAACTCTGGATATCACCCTTATTCTTATAAAGGGGTACTAGGGTACTCTTCCTCCACTCATTTGACACCTTTTTAGTTAGCCAGATCTTGTTAAAGAGCTTTGTCAGCCATCTAACGTCCATCTCTCCAAAGCATCTCCATATCTCAATAAGAATTCCATCTTGGTCAACAGTTTTCCTTGACTTCATCATCTTCAAGGCCTCTTTAACTTCAGATTCGCTAATTATGCACATATAATTATGATTCATATCCTGACACTGAAAGTTAAGACCACCCAAACCTTGAATAGAACTACCATTGAACAATCTGTCAAAATACTCTCTCAATCTTTCTTTAACTTTTTCATCTCGAACTAAAATCTACCAATCTACATCTTTGACACACCTCACAGTACATAAGTCTCTAGTCTTTCTCTCCCTTATTCGAGCAATTTTATATATATTCTTTTTAACTTTTTTGGTGTCCAACTTCTCATACACTCGGTGTTCTAAATATCCCCGATATAACCCCGATATTGCGCCGATATTGCGTTTACAGTACCTAGCCACAATGATTTGGCACATCCAAACCGATATAGTATTTTTCATCTAAAATCACCGATAAATAGGCATGGACCCGATATATCGGCCACAATTTCGGCGATTTTAGACCCGATATAGCATTTTACACCCAATTTCTAGGTTAGGTATTGGATAATTCGAGTGATGTGACAATGTGACATTTTTGAAGATTCTACACTTGGTTAGTGATTATAGACTCATAAGCCTAATGCAAGTTATCGAGTTAAATATATCTTAAACATATAAGTATGACGTTTTATGTAGCTTTATATAATTTCTGCATATATTGTCTTATTAAGATGCGATTAAGACAAGAAGATATGTATATTTACAGTCCGATTTTGACATCCGATTTTTGAAAATGTCCCCGATATATCCCTGATATATCCCCATCCCTGATAAATTTTCCCGGCCGATATAGCCGCTGTGGCCGCCATTTAGAACACTACATACACTTTATCTCTTGCATTCTGAACAGCTTTCTTAGCCTCCTCCTTGTCTAGTTTATACCTCTCAAAACTCACTCCATCACAATTTTTCTTCAAATCTCTGTAGGAGTCTCGTTTGATCTTAATGGCAGTTTTTACCTCTTCATTCCACCATGATGTATCCTTATATGGTGGAGCACCACCCCATGACTCACCAAGTACTTGAGGCCTTATATGATATTGTACTCTTTTTTATTGGGCTTTCTCAGCCATGAATAATAGAGAAAAAAAGTGATTTTATAATGGTCAGTGTCGGGCCACTGTTAATTTAAATATTACGCACGCGAACATATAAGAGATATGCTAATAGCATTTTGCAGTCAAAATTAACGAGTCAAATGGGTGAAGTAGAGGTATTTATTTGCAATTAAGCATGATGAATACCTTATCGGAGAATCGAATGGTTATAAATGGGAATATATATGTGTATTTGTATTTGTATGGGTTCACTGTAGAAGGCATTAAAGTGAGACAAATCTTCGCAAGGTATACAAAAATTATATTAATGATAAACATCTCAAAAAGGAAACTTAAACATAACTATTGATATATATTACACTATACTGTGATGACAAAAGCACTCACTCAATTCATATTCATCACGTCATAGAGATTTGTGAGCACTTGAGATTATTGCCAAAATTATCCAGATAGTAAAATAGCACATAGCACTAGCTGGGCCTTATTAAAATGGTTAGAAGGAGAAGGCACAGATACTTAAGAGAAGTAGCAATAAGAAGACTAATTGGAGTAGCCAGATATGTTATAGAGATAAGCTCTAGTGGGAGGTCCAATGGTCTTTAGGGAAAGGTTGACAAAGTTTATCTTGTCTAGTTCTGGTTAATTGTATTTCTACTCATTTTTTGCTTTCTGGTAAATGTTGCATCTCGTGTCGTTTCATTCAAACAGTTAAGTTCTTGGCACAAAGAGGACCTTAGGAGAGCAGCGTATGGCATGTGAACTCTAACAACAAGGAGGTCACAAGTTCAAGCCATAGCTCAACCTCCTAGTGAGAGGAATTTCATGGTGGTATGGCCCCATCTTAAAAAAATAAAAAAATAAAGTGCTTGCCTCATTCCAGTCTTTTTCTCCTAATAAATGAATCAATACCAACCCTATTGATAATAAGATAAGATCTGAGGAACCATATCACAATATATTTACTGCAGATCTAAAACAGAGATGAAACAGACTCAAAGCCGCAGAACTATCACATATAGATTAATACAATGTTTCTGTAACTAAAATCCAGGATACCATAAAATTAATTTAAAACTAACAGTTGTTTGATTTAGAAACAGGTTGCTTATAGATCACAATGATGAACTAGCAACTTAATAGCTACCATATTTTAATCACATGCATGCATAAACAATAAAAAGGTACTTCTGTATAGATTTTAGATCATATTCCTTCCGAAAAATTACGGTATAAAAGAATGAAAATGCACAAACCTCTGCACCGCTAGGATCGTCAAGTTTATCAGATGCTCCTAACTGATATGGACGATTTGTGTCATGCAACTGCACAGGTGATCGGTAGACAACTGCACCATCTCTAACCACTAGGAAACCACTATCACCAACAATCGCAGCATGAATATACTGCAAATAAATAAAATAAAATCCTTTAGAAAAAAGGAATTATAATAATAACCACCGATATGCTTTTGATGCCATTTAAATTTATTACAAAGTTCCTTAAAAAGAACACACTTGAATTTCCAGTCCATGAAAGAGGGAAGTTAAGTGTTAGCATGGTGCGTAAATCAGTGAATGAGTCATAGCGAATGTCTTCCAATCCACCTTTATGCAACACTATATGCAAACTACGGTAAGTTTACTAGAGAGAACCATCAAATTAAGAGAGATAAGTGGACATTCCACTAATTCATGTGTTCGATGGAGAGATTTGTGCATTCCACAGACATACAGACTAGTATACTGGGCCCGTGCTATGCACATTAAAAGAATCAATTTGAGCACAGTAAAAGTATTTTACGAGATACGAACATAAACGAACATAAAAGGAATTGAGATATTGAAGACTCAGCCGTGGTGAGTAAATGTCGTGTTGGGAATAAGTTCAATTTGTATTTTACCACTAAAAAAGATGCATCGGATTAGAAATCTATTAATTAAGAACCCACGTTTTGTAGAATTCTAGGTTTATACTGCTTAGAAAGTTGCTATATTTTGAGTATAGGTTCTTCTGATATATAGCATTTTGTCTAGTACTGAGGTGGAGCTGAACTTTATGTCTGCATCCTTTTAGTTGGGGATGTGGCTAACAGTGGTGTCACAACTATTGGAGCTATGATATGTGATAATTTGGAGAAAAAGAAGGTTCAGTATATTTATTCATAAAGCAATTAAATCAATATATATAGATACAAGAGAGAGTAGATAGATAAGAAAACGAGTAGTAAGATAAGGTAAGATAAGGGTATCTAACAATAAGATAAAGACAATTAAAAATAAGAGTATCTAATACCCCTCCCCTCAGACTCACAGTGGATCAAACATTGAGAGTTTAAAGAAAATCTCGCGAAACTTATGGGAGGTTTTTGATGAGTTAGTAAATGAAACATATTGCGATCGAAGGTGGCGTGGCGAGATCCAAATGTCCGAGAGGACGGCGAGCTCCATAGGACGAGATCCAACAGAATCAGGCAGGGGGAGATCCAGCAGGATCTGGCGAGAAGGCGAGATCCGGATGGATCAGGCAGGGCGAGATCCGGATGAATCGGCATCAGATGAGAGGGTGAAATCTGGATGGATTTCGAATCAGGCAAGGCGAGATCCAGATGAATCGATTCAAGAAGAAAGAGGTTTTTGTGAGCTCCTTGAACTCGACTGGCAGCGTGCTGGAGGACGGTCGATCATCTGAGTATGAAGAAAAGTCCAAGAGGGCTAAAATAGAGCCCAAGAGAGCTAAATTGATGAGAAAGCCCAATAGGGCTAAAATAAGGCCCAAGAGGGCTCAAATCGGATTCTGCAACGTTAGAGAAACACGAGTGATGGTGGAGCTGACATCGGTGGATGCGAGAGGATCAGCGAGGACTCAGTCTTAACTGAGACGGAGGATGCGCGAGGACGACGAGGAAAACTCTAATGTTATATGAGGCGAAAGTGGCCCGTCGTTAGGCACACACCAGAGCAATCAAAATCCTAACCGTCTCTTTCTTTTTCCTCTTTCTTTTTTTCAACCAAAACCCTAGCCATTTTTTTCTTTCTTCCTTTTCTTCCTCTGCCGCACATCCTCAAGCCAGAGAAATCCTCTGTCGCACATCCTCCAAGGCCAACTTCAATTTCTCAAGGTGTTCCGCATCCTCCCCAAGGTGTGTCGCATCTACTCCAGGTCTCCCTACCACTTCTGGGCTCAACAGAGCACTGTTGAAGTCCCGATAGAGCAATCTGAGGCTCAGCAGAGTCCTGCCGAAGGATCTAAAGCATCTATCCAAGCTCTACAATTCCTAAAAGTGGCTCCCAATGCCTGCCGACCCTCCTCCAACACCTGCCGAGCTCTCTGTTTTTACCCTGGCACTCCACCTAACCTCTACAAGGACTCTCTGGTGAGATTTGGTCCGTTTACTGCTCAAAAAATCAGATTTTTCCATCTGATGTGACCATTTCAGGCTGAAAATTGTTTCTTTGATGCTAATATGGTTGTCCATGCTATTATCTGATAACTAAGTTACTTGTTTGAGCTCCAACTGGCTACTATGTCTGACTACGAGTTCCTCCTCCAATATGATCTCCTCACCGATGGTTGAGACTGATGTACCCCAGATAATTCTGGAAACTACGGTGAATTTAAATGGCTCAAACTACTTGTTATGGGCACAGGCGTTCCGCATATTCATTAGCATTTGGAATAAATTGGCTCATCTTCTTCAGGCTCCACCTGCTTCTACAGATCCCACGTATGTGGCCTGGCTTACTGGAGATTATTCTGTGATGGCATAGCTTCTCAACAGTCAGGAGGAGAAGAATAGTGATAAGTTATGTTCGTGACCATTGCTAAGGAGATGTGGGATACAGGAGACAGATCTGTGCCTGAGTTCTAAGGCGAACTCAAAGATCTGATTGATGAGTTGAAAATGCATTAGCATGTTGTTACTAATGCGGCGACACTGAGAGAATATCATCAGGATCTAAGGGTATCAAAATTTCTATCTGTCTTGAGTCTTACACTACGATCCTAGGTGCTGGGTCATATACTGAGAGAAGATAGTATTCCGACGTTAACTGTCACCTTCTCGAGAGTTATGCGGGTCTCTACTGGATCTGATGTTTCATCTGTATCATTCATTGAGCAGTCTGTCATGATTTCTAGGCATGGCAGAGGTCGTTCGTGGTCGCGATTTTGGAGGACGAGGACGTGAATTTGTTGGAGATGGACGTAAATCTTATGAAGACAGACAGAGTACCACTAAGAAAGGCCCCCGGTAATGTAGGCATTGTGAACGTAGTAATCATATCTCCAAAAAGTGTTGGGAGAAATTTGTTCGACCTGAGTAGGTACAGCTATCTGATTCTGGTCCCCCTGACCCGCGTGTTTTCCTCAAAGTTCTTCATCTGTTATTCCTGACTCTTTCACGGTTGTACTGTCAAAGGAGGAATATAATAGACACCAACAGTTAGAGTTCTCTCAGAATGATCTTTCAGCGACTCATGCATCTGCTTCAAATATGCACGCCTATATTCTCTCCTCAAAAGCCCTGGATATTAGACTAATGAGCCTCATCCCATATGACAGGTATTAAACAAGAGTTTGGTTCATTAAATTTATCATGTGTCCACCCCTCTGTTAAAATTGTCGATGGTACCTATTCTCCTGTATTAGAAAATAGAGTAATTCAAGCTACTTCATCCTTGACTCTTACTGATGTCCTATATGTTTCACGATTTTCTATTAGTCTCTTATCTGTCAGCTAGTTTACTAAACATAAAAACTACAAAATAACTTTTTTCCTTCTTATTGTGTGTTTCAGAACCTGTCAACTGGGAAGAGGATTGATTCGGGGCATGAGCGAGGAGACATATACTATTTGGACGATTGAATGACTCCTACTAGCTTGGTTGCAGGTCAGTCTGATCCAATTTTACTTTGGCACTGGAGCTTGGGTCATCCTTTGGTGCAAGAGCTTCGATCTGTTATTCCTATTGAGTCTTCTATTTCTTCTTTAGGTTATGAGTCTTGTGAGTTAGGTAAGCATCATCGTGCTACCTTTCAGACTCAAGTCAATAATCATAGTAGTTCTGCATTTGAGTTGGTCCATTCTTATGTTTTGGATTCTAGTCATGTGCTCTCTGTTAAGGATTTTAGATATTTCTGCTCTTTATTGATGACTTCTCTCGCATGATGTAATTATATCTCCTAAAAAAGAGGTCTCCAGTATTATTGATCTTTTCTTTATGAAACAAAAAATCAATTTTCTACTTCAATTCGTGTGCTTCATATTGACAATGCTTTAGAGTATGTTAAAAAAGATGTATTTATTTTTTATTCTAAAAATGGAATTATTCATCAGACCTCTTGTTCTCATACATCCTAATAAAATAGAGTTATTGAACGCAAACATAGACACATTCTGGATGTCGCTATAACCATAATGATTCATATGAGTGTTCCAAAATATTTATGGTCTGATGCTATATTAAGTGCTTATCATCTGATTAATAGGATGCCATCTTCTTTCTCGATAAAAACATCCTCATTTTCTTGTCTCTTTCCTAACAAAATACCTTTCTCCATGACTCCCCGTGTTTTTGGCTGCACTTGTTTCGTTCAGGACTTGTCTCCTAGATCTATAAAATGTGTCTTTGTTGGGTATTTTAGAATACAAAAAGGATAGTGATACTATAATCCCACAACCAGGAAGTATCCGATGTCTGCTGATGTTACGTTCTTTGAGTCTGTTCCATATTTCTCTCCACAGGTTTCTGTCACTATATCTAAGACTGTCCTCCTTCACTGTCTATGTCGTTGCCTACACCTGTTTTTACTGTTTCTTCGCCAGCACCGCTAGTAGAAACTCCGGATCCCCCTGCAACCAAGCTAGTTCAGAATTTCAAATATGTCTACACTCATCGCCCAAAGGTTCATGATTCTAAACCAGTTCCGGCTAACCCTTCTCTAGTAAACGGTCCTCCTCCTTCATCATCAGTATCTCCCTCTGATCTTGATATTCTCATTGCCCTTCGAAAAGGTAAACGGTCTTGTACTGATCATCCTATTTTGAATTCCGTTTCTTATGATCACCTTAGCCTCACTTTTTGTCCAGTTTACCCAATCTTTGTCTTCGGAGTTTATACCCAGGTCTTATACAGAGGCTTCATTGGTACCTGCCTAGAAGCAGGCTATGGATGAGGAGGTGGAAGCCTTACTTCTAGAGGAACTTGGGAGTTGGTTTACACATCAACAGATGTTGTTGGTTGTCGCTGGTCTTTAGTACCTGTCTTTAGTACCGCCAAGATAGATCTGTGGATAGATATAAGTATAAGGCCAGGCTCGTGGCCAAAGATTATACTCAAACATATGGTATAGACTATTTTGAGACATCTCGCCAATTGCCAGAATACATTCTATCAGGATTCTATGCTCCATCGTTGTTAATCTGTCATGGTCATTGTACCAACTGGATATTAAGAACGCTTTCTTATATGGGGATTTTCATGAGGAAGTTTATATGGAGCAACCTCCAGGCTATGTTGCTCTGGGGGACAAAAGTCTCTCGTCTCAAGAAGGCCATATGTAGACTCAAGCAGAGTCCAAGGGCGTGATTTCAAAAGTTCAACCTTATCATTTCTGGTATTGGCTCTCATCGGTGTCTTCAGATCACTCTATCTTTGCTCGGCGCACAAAGTCTGGCATCGTAGTTCTAATTGTCTATGTTGATTACATTTTGCTGACTGGTAGTGATTCAGCTGGGCTATTGAAGACTAAGAAGTATCTTAAGCGTCATTTTGTGACTAAGGACAGGGAACGTCCAAAATACTTTCTGGAAACTGAAGTTACACATCAAAAACACAGTGTACTTCTTTTCTAGCGAAAGTATGCTCTGAATCTTCTTAAGGAAGCAGGACTTTTGGGAAGCAAGCCTGCTACCACTCCAATGGAAGCCAATGTGGATTTATAATTTGATGACAGTCATACACTTGATGATCTAGGAAGATATAAAAGATTGATTGGGAAGTTGATATATCTCACGATTACTAGGCCAGATATAACTTTTGTTGTAGAGATACTAAGTAGATTCATGCATCAGCCCAAAGAAACTCATTGGTTAGCTGCGATAAGGGTTTTGGCTTACATCAAGAGTTATCTAGAAAAAGGGTTGGTGTACAAGAAATATGGACATGTACGCATTTCTGGATATTTGGATTCAGGTTATGCTTGTGAGTCAGTAACGAGGAGATAGAAAGTCTAATATTGGGTATTGCACCTTTGTTGAAGAAAATTTGGTGACTTGGAGGAGCAAAAAGCAAGATATTGCGTCTCGCTCGAGGGCAGAAGCTAAGTATACAGTTATGGCTCATACGGCATGTGATATGGTATGGTTAAAAAAAATCTACTGATGGAGCTTGATTTCAGACAGTCTGGGCCTACGCCTATGCATTATGATAATCAATCTGCCATCTATATTGCCCAGAATCTTGTATTCCATAAAAGGACCAAACACATTGAGATTGACTGTTATTTTGTCAGATATGCTTGGACAAAAAAGGTAGTTACGTTTCAGTTCACACCATCTTCAAAACAGTTGGCTGATCTCCTTACCAAAACTGCCTCACCTCAAGTGTTTTCAATTTTATGTAACAAGTTGGGCATGTTAGATCTCCATACTCCAGCTTGAGGGGGAGTGTTAAGTTGGGTTATTAGTATTGGGTTATTGGGTTTTTGAGTTGTTACACATATAACCCACCTTGTCTTTTATATATATACCTTGTACATTCTCTTATGAATAATAATCTTTTCTTTTGATGGTTTCTATTTCTTTACACTATGCATGCTGAGGCTTTCGGGTTTGAGGTCCCATCCTTTCCCTCATTAAGAATCCAGGTTCCCAAGTGGAAATATAAGAAAAAATGTAATCGAAAGAGTAGGATTCACAAGTATCAAAGGAATATTGAGTTACATGCTCCTACTTTCACATTTCCAGTTAAGTATTCCTCAAAAGCAATTACTAACCTGTCTGTTCAGTGCTATAATGCATGCAGTTGATGATCCCATGGCACTTGTTCTTGAGTATGCTTTCCTTATTACTGTGGCAGGATTGACAAAGGACCTTTGTTTTTCCTGGACCACTGTTTCTGAATGGTCCATAAGCTCTCGAGCATATTGTCCTGCATCTATTCCATGTTTAGCCCAATCACTAACTCCATCCGCTATACCTATGACTTGTTCCCTTGCGCAAAAAAAGTGAGCGTCATCTCCAAGTCCCTTCCCTTTGGGTATGTAATGTGATCCCAAAATCACCTTCAGTGTTTTCTTGGATGGAATTGTCCTAAAGTTAAAATCAAACGAGAAAATAGCAGTAAGAAAAACAGTCAAGAAATCTTGCTTTTATTTCCACTCCCAAAGGAGAAAAATTGTTGTAAAGGACAAACAAAAGATAATAAATTGTAGAACTAGGTGTCACATTTATCCATGTTGCTCTACTTCCATGCTAAATACATAGGGATTTGTAGGAAAATTCGAGTATGCACCAGGATCAGTATAGCAATGCTAAACAAACGGCATGAATGCTTTTGGGGTATTTAGCGCAATGCTTCTATCATAAGCCACCAACATAAATAGACAGGAACAAATATGCTGTAATAATCTCCAGATTTCCAATGTATACAAATCTGATTCCCTCCTACGACAAGATAGCGTTTAATTAATTCAATTTATGCCCACAATTTGACCAGACAACCTTATATAAATATTCCTTGAGATTTCCCCTTACCTATCTCATGGCACACAATGAAAGCAATATTCTTTAGCTGTATAAAAGGATAGAAATAAAATATGAGCGATGCGGATATCCAGAGCTGAAGAACCACGCCACGTGCATGGCACGTGTATCACCGGCGGAGAAAATGCCTCGTTCCGGTTCCCACCAGTAGTAGAATTCTATTTTTAATTTCTTTATTTTGCAATTGTATTTTTATTTTAATTAGGAGTTTTAGTTTCTTTATTTTGAAATTGTAGTTCTATTCTGATAGGAATTTGAGTTGAACTAAGATTTTATAAAAGCCTATAAAAGACCTTGCAACAAACAATAAAGGCAATGAACAATTTTTATAAAATATTTGTGAGAGATTTGTTTATCTCACATTGTTTTAGGTATAAAACCCTAATTTGATCTCTCTCCTCCTTTTCTGCAGACCTTCTCTCTCTCTCTCCCGTTCTCTTTCCTCACGCTAGAGAACCCAACCTGCACCATCAACATCGTCTTCCTCTTCCTTTTCTTCTTCTCTCTCAACCTACCAACTCATCTCTGTCTCCAACCTCACGTCGTCGTCCTCCCTCATGTTATTCCTCGCGCACAGAAGCTCGCCACCACAGCCGCAACCTCCTCCTCCTTCCTTTCTTCTCTGACAACTAGCAAACATCGCCCCTCCCTGCAATCTGCACCACCGTGGCCACCCCTTCCTCTCGTTATGCCGCCATCTCCACCTGCCACTGTCATTGGTCGTCTTCTTCTCTCCTGCAACCTCTCCGACCTCGCCCCTCATCGACGAGGCCACATCGCTATCCACAGGGTTGTCGCCACATCTGGGTTGAAACAAAACCCGATCCAAGAAACATGTCAATTTCGGGTTTAAGAGATCAAAAAACTTGTTTCAGATCCAAGCCAAACTCGAGATCCACAAACAAAGAAAGAGAACAAGTTTAAGTTTTCAACCAGCAAATGATCCGGCCAGTTAGCTACAACAACCCAACCCGCTTCAAGTTTCAGATCCGACTATCGTGATCAGTGCAGACAGACCCGTTAGTACACCCTCGTTGTTTTCAATCTGTAACTTTCACATTTGGACTCCGATTCAGGCGATCTGTGAACCCTTGAGTTTGTGACGGCAAGATCTACGCACTGGCATCCACTACAGGTCATTGAGATCTCTGTGATTCTCGGTAAGTAATTTTTCTTCACCCGGAGACTCATCTCTATTATTTTATTGATTTAATCTGCTGCCACAAATAATAAAATCATGAGATTCTAATAGTCATGTAGTTGCTTGTCCTTTTACATTACATTTATAATCGTGCCATCGTAATTTAAGATTTGCATTTAATTTATCCGAGATTAAAACGGTACAACTATGATTGCATCATTCTGTTAAAATTAATCTGCTTGCATATTAGTTTTAAGTGTTTTCCTATCAAAATCGTACAGCTAGTAAAACGTAATGAAGTTTTATTCTGTCACTGATTTTTGCCTCACACACGCATTATATTTCACACCAATTTGGTATCAGAGCGTGGTTTGGGTAAAATTTGCATCACGTAGATATTTGTTAGAAAATTTTACTGCTATCTTGCATTTAAAAAATTATCTACTTTAGAATTGTACTTTTTCATCTTCATTTAGGTTTGTGCATGCCCACCGTAGTGGTAACTCATATCTTAGGAGAGTCTAGTAAAGTTTCCCCCACTTCTATAAAGTCCCAACCTACAGTAACACTTGTCGACATAATGGCTCAACTTACTGCCCTAACTCATACTATAAGTGAAGTGCACAAAGACCAAAAGGCTGAACACGGGAGATTGGCCAAAATAGAGACTGCACGAGAACCACCTAAAATTGAGGAAGACAGAGCTTGCTCGAGAACCACCCAAAATTGAGGAAACCCTAGTGCTACCCAAGGACAGTCGTAACGCCCCTAATCCTGATGAGCAATACTTAAGAAGCATCAAGTTGAATGTCCCCACCTTTAATGGACATCACGATCCAAAACTCTTCTTAAATTGGCTACAACTCAATATGTACTTCACATAGTATCTCCTTACTAAGCCTAAAAAAGTCAAGTTTGTTATCATGAAATTGACTGGCCAAGCTAGCCAATACTTAACCAATATGAAATCGATTAGAATATCCCGACGTCGAGAGACTACAGAGACTTAGTCTGCCATGAGGGACAAACTTAGGGACAAATATGTGCTAGAATCCTACTTCGATCATCTTCTCGACGACTGGCACCGATTCAACCAAGGCACTAAGTCCATCGAGGACTATATGACCCAATTTGATGAGTTCCTCATTTGTCACAGTATCTTCAGACAAAAAGTAGCACTCAAATCTTTTCTCGGTTTTCGGTTGGTCTTAGAGAAGACCTACCCACAGAATTGTTGGCTCGAGGAATTATCAAACTTGAGAAGGCTTATGCATTAGTTCAAGATGTAGATTCTGTTAGGACCAATCATACTTTCAAGAGTCAAGATTATAGAGTCTCAGTGTCTAGAGCTTCAACATCTCCCCCAACCCAATAGGTTTAGAACCCAAACTCTTTCACATAAAAATGACATCAAGAGCAAGAGCCTTGAACGAGTAATAAAAATAAGAGCCCTGAATTGCTCAAAATTAGTTCCACGACCAAATGCTACAAATGCCAAGATTATAGACACTTAGTTGTCAATTGTTCTACTCTCGTCAGAATCACAATAATAGATAGAACACCCACCGAAATAACTGAATCAGACTCTGAAGAGTACATTTATGACTGAGGAGATGTTAAAACTGACGAAGAGTTCACAAGTGATGATGTTGGTCTCAATTGTATTAATCAAACACCATCAACTTACTTGTTTGTTGTTAGATGTATCCTCACCTAACCAGCTAAAAAGGGCCATTGGAGAAAAAATGTTATCTTCCACATGTTCATCAAAATTGGAGATAAGAACTGTAAGGTTGTTGTGGACAGTGAAAATTGTATCAATACAATATCATCCAAGTCCCTCAAAAATCTTGGATTAAAGGATATACTCTACCCCCCACTCATTCAAAGTGCCATTGACTCACGACCCTTGAGATTTGACAATGATGTCTTATCCCAGTTAATTCCAATCATTACAAAGTCAAGATATAGTGTGATGTGATTACCATGAATGTGGGTCAAGTTATATTAGGTAGACTGTGCTTGTTCGACAAAAATATCACTATTAACATGTGTCAATTTGAGCATGAGGTTAAGCAGATTAAGTTGCCACCCTTTGAGATCAAAAACTGGACGGCCCAAGCAGGCATCCACTTTGGCCTTGTTGTCAACTCTACCTTCTCCACCTCTTATTGCTACTATTTTCTCATCTCCCACTAGCCATGTATACCCTATAGACATGTATACCCTGTCTGTAAACTGCTTCCTCTTTTACTGTCGATACCATCCCACTACAGAGCATTCGGGTCTGTATCTACATTTGCATCACACAAACACGTGCATAAACTACACAAAAGATCATTGATGGAAATAAATAGAGCAACGTGAAGCCTACTTTACAAACTGATAGTAGAAAAATATTTAAAACTTTTAACGTAGGCTATAATGTGAGAGTTCGGATTTATCTGAAACAGTTTCCTTCGGGGACTGTTAAAATGTTGCATGCCTGTAGTGCTGGACCATTCAAGATCTTGAATAAGCTGAATTATAGTACTTATATTATAGATCTTTCTAGATATTATGGCATTAGTTGTACTTTCAATGTTAATGATCTAATAGATTACAGGTTTTAATTGTAGCACATTGACTGATAAGCCTTTCTCTAAGCCATTTTCTGAGAGCTCATCACTTAGTCTACCCCCAAACACTCATCTCATTACAGCACAGAGAGTTGAGAAAATTTTAGGAGATATGAATACCAACACCAAATTTGTAAAACTCACAGGTACTTGATCCGCCAGAGAAAAGGCACCAACTGTTGATTCACAACTAGATCGAGGTAATTTACAGTAGCTTGATCTAGTACAGTAGGAGAGCACTATTCCACCTGACTCCATGAGGCCGAGTCTTCTCCACCCGAAGAGAATGATGCGGACATCCACAGCTGAAGAATCACGCCACATGAATGGCACGTGTATCACCAATGGAATAAACGCCTCGTTCCAGCTTTTAGTAGTAAAATTCTATTTTTAGTTTCTTTATTTTGCAATTGTATTTTATTTTAATTAGGGGTTTTAGTTTTTTATTTTGAAATTGTAGTTCTATTCTGAATAGAAATTTGAGTTGTATTCAAATTTTATAAAAGCCTATATAAGGCCATGTATCAAAGAATAAAGATAATGAAGAATTTTGATAAAAAATTGTGAGAGATTTGTTTATTTCAAATTGTTTTAGGTGAAAAACCATAATTTGAACTTTCTCGTCGGTTGAAGTGAGCCGACTCAAGCCATTCTCAAGATGACCTGAGCCGCAGGCCGACCCGAGCCGACTCGAGCCTAGCCAGAGCCGACTCGGTCGACCCGAGCCGATGCCGAGCCGAGCGACCAGCTGACTCGAGCCGGGCAACTAATTCAGCTCGGTTGCAGAGCTAATCTATTGTGAGCTACAGCCAACTAATATCAGCTCGACTGCAAAGCTGCTAGCTGAGCCAAGCTGTTGTAGTTATGATATAGAAGTGTGTAGCTGTGATGTGCTGCAGCTTTTTGCTACAAAACTGAGCCGAACTGCCGAATTGAGTTGCAGATGAAGTAAGGTCCGTATTGGCAATTTCTTTAAGTATAGTAGGATTGTCTAAATTTTAAAGAGGGTAGTTTTTTCAAAGTTCGTCTGTTTCATGATGGCCAATTCTACTGAGACGAAGGCAGATGAGTCCAATGGGACGACGACTCAGATAAGAATTTTTGAGATAGTTTCTGGTAGAATTACAAAACGAAAACTTAATAAAAATAATTACCTGCAGTGAAAATGGGTGATTGAGATTTATGTGGCTAGTCGAGGGAAAGCTAGTCATTTATTGGCGGACCCCATTACTCTGGTAATAGATACTTGGATACTGGAGGGCAATTTCCTAGCACGGTTCAAAGACTCGTCCGAGTCGGAGACGAGTCGGCTGAGTCGTATCCGTCTCGACCCGTTCCGAGACAAGTCCGAGTCACGAGTCTGTCAACTCAACTCAGAGGAGACTGACTAGGCTGAGAATCAGAGTTGACTCAGTCGACTCGGCATTATGATGATAATTTTGTGCCTCATCGCAATTCAATATGGAAATAACTATATTAGCATGTATTTATGAATGTAGTTTGTGCAATTTACTATATTGTGCATGTATTTTGATATGTTTCTACCGATAACGCGTGTATTTATACTTTTGCTTTATATTTAGTGTGCGACGTTATATATTTTGGACATGCGATACATGAATGTAGGTGTCTACATTTTTTTTAAGATTTATCGTGATTTTTTCAGAATTTTTTGAGCTTTCTATGTAGCGTTTTGCGCGTATCGCCCGATACCGAACCGAGTCGCCGAGACCGCTCCGTCTCAGTGCCCGCCGAGTCGGCGGCCGAGACCGCGACTGTGAACCATATTTCCTAGTACATCAGATATTGATCACGATGGAGTCCAAAATTAAGGACTTGGTTCTTCATTGCATGACAATGAAAGAGTTATAGGCTTTTCTGAGAGATCTCTATAAAGGAAGCAGCAACATCAATAGGGCTTATGATGTTATATAAGATTTGTTTCGGAAGAAGCAAAATGGCCAGCATATGGATGATCATTACGGCGAGTTCAATCACCTAATAGAGGACTTCGGCAAATATTTCCGATCACATCGGATGTGAAGCAGATGCAGAACCAATGGAATCAGTTGATGGTACTAACGTGCTTGAGTACTCTAGACCCTATTTATTCTTCAGCTAGGTCTCAGATTATGAAAAGATCTGCTGTGAACTCCCTACTAGAGACATCATTTCTTGAAGATTGTCATTTCTAAGGTGACACTGACTCAACTACAGCAGCAGCAGATCGATTTGCCCTAACAGCATAGGGAAAGCAAACTACTAGTGGACGTGGAGAAAGTTGTGTTGACATGAGAGGAGAGAGGGCTACATTAGTGGACGCCTTAGTGGTCGTGGTGGTACCAGGGGTGAACGAGAAGGACCTCAAGAGATGGCTCTGTGGTTTATTGTTATTACTATAAAGAGCCAGACCATACGAAGTATCAGTGCCCCTTTTTTGAAAGGGAAGCCAGCGAGAGGTGGACATGTCTCTGCCATATAACGAGCACTTGTGACATCTGTTTGAGCAGTTCTACTTGTTCCAGCAGCAATAGAACACACAGGCTCAGTCTTCCTATTTCTCCGCAACTCTCGCTCAAACAAGTAATCATATATCTTGTCTTACATCGTCTATATCTCATACTCGGATTACAGACTCAGGAGCGACTGATCACATGACTGAGAACCAAGGTATTATGTCCTTTTTTACTCCTGCTTTATACTCTAAAACTATAGTCTTAGCAAATGGTTTCCGCACACCTATTCAAGGTATTGGCATTACCACTACAACTCCTACTCTTTCTTTATCATTTGTTTTCTACCTACCTCGTTTCTCATTTAACTTATTATCAGTAATTAAGATTATCAAAGTTCTGAATTGTACAGTAACATTTTTTTAACACATTTTGTATTTTAAGAGCTTGGAATGAGGAAGACGATTGACACAAGATGTAAGCGGGACGAACTGTATGAGCTAGAGTTAGCATCCGATCAAGTGGTGTGCATCAGTACTTCTTCAGCGTTGGATACCACTGACGATGAGGTCACTCTTCTCTACCTATACTAAAACTTCTTATCCCCTCTTTAGGTTAGGTTTCATCTTTATAGTGTGAGTCTTGACAGTTAGGAAAGCATCATCATATGTCTTACCTTAGTCGAGTAAATAAAAGCGCTGATAAGCCATTTGATTTAGTTCATTCCGATATATGGGGTCCATGTCCATTACCTTCAAAACTGGGTTTAAGTATTTTGTCAGGTTTGTGAATAACTGTTCTCGAGTTATATAGATATATTTGCTAAAATCTAATTCTGAAGTGTTTGCTATGTTCAAAATTTTTATTCAGAAATAAAAAATTTGTTCAATTCTAGTATTAAAATATTGAGATTTGATAATACTAAAGAATATTTGAATAACCACTTCAATCAATTCTTTGAACAAAATAAAATCTTGCAACTATTCTCATGTCCTATACTCCTCAACAAATGGGGTACGTGAACGTAAAAATAGACACCTTGATATTGATGGACTCTCATATTTCATAGATAAGTACCAAAAGAATTTTAGGGTGAGACCATTTTGACTGCTTGTTACTTGATGAATTGAATGACACTCTCTGTACTGTTAAATAAAATCACATATTCCGCTATGTACCCAGACATGGATTTATTCCCTCTGCCTCCAAAAAATTTTGGTCTCTTTATTTTATCCATAATCATAGCTCTCATAAGACAGCTTAATCTAGGTCTCTCCAAGGAATTTTTCTTGGTTACTCTAGAACTCAGAAAGATTATAAATATTTTTGTTCAGCTATAGGCAGATATGTCTTATCGTCCGATGTAACCTTTTTTGAGTCTAAACCGAGAATTTTCACATCTTCTTCTCCTTTGGTGTCAGAAAATGACTATGATTATCTATTTTATTAGGAAACATTACTAAATAGTGATCAGTCAACATTTAAAATTTTAACTTGTAAAAATCCACTTCAATTTCAGGTCTACTTCAGACCTACACACAACAAATCGCTCCTCCTCTTGTGCCATTGCCAGCCTCAATACCAAGTCGTGCATAAGAGTTGATTGAGGATGTGACTACTCAATTGCCTGGTATTTCTATTTCTAATGATCTTCCCATTGCACTTCGAAAAGAAAAATGTACTTATACTCAGCGTCATCTCTCTAATTTTGTTTTTTATTCTCATTTATCAGCTTCTTTTCGTTCGTTCATTTTCTCTCTGGACTCATACTCGGTTCCGAACAATGTATCGGAAGCGTTGTCTATCCTTTCAGGTTGGACTCAAGCGATGTAGAAGAAAATGATGGCCTTAGCCAGGAAAGAAAGTCATTGGGTGTAAATAAATTTACATCTCCAAGTTAAACCCGAATAGATCTCTGGCTCACTTTAAAGGCGATATTGGTAGCCAAAGGATACTCACAGGTGTATGGACTAGGTTATGTGGATATCTTCTCACTGGTTGCGAAGATGACATCCGTGTGGTTCCTGGTGTCATTAGCAGTGGCATACTACTGACTACTTCATCAGTTGGACATCAAGATGTTTTTCTCAATGGTATTATTAATGAGGAGGTTTATATGGAGAAACACCATGCTTTATTGCTCAGAGGGAGAGTATGAAGATTTGCAGATTGAAGAAGTTACTTTACGGTCTAAAACAGCCTTTGAGAGCCTGGTTTAAGCATTTTGTATTAGTGATTCAGGAGTTTGGACTCTGTCGGTCAAAGAAAAACCACTCTGTATTTTGGCACATATAACATGGGAAGAGAATCCTTCTAATTGTATATGTAAATGATATTATGATCACTAGAGATGACAAGGAGGGAAATTGATAGCCTAAAGAAGTACTTGCAGAAGCAGTTTCAGACCAAGAATATTGGATTCCTGAAGTACTTCTTAGGCATTGAGGTGGCCAGATCTAAAAAAGGCATTATTCTGTCACAGAAAAAAAATATGTACTTGACTTACTTTGGGAGGCTAGGATGCTAAGATGTAAGAGTATTAATTTTTTGATGGATGTGAACATAAACTACTATCAGATCAATGGGAGCTTCTTGAGGATGTCACATTCACAATCAGCGTGGTGAGTCAGTTTTTGTTAGCAGCGAGGACTACTCACTTGCAGGCGGCAATGAAAATTTTGATGTATTTAAAGAAAGCTCCAGGAAAATAGCTTCTCTATTCAGATCATAGATACACTCAAGTAGTAAGTTTCTCAGATGCGAACTGAGTAGGTGCTCTTTTGATAGGAGATCGATCACAGGATATTGTGTCTTTCTTGTAGGAAATCTTATATCATAAAAAGTAAAAAAGTAGAATGTGATTTCTTGGTCCAGTGTAGAATCAGAGTATACAAAGTAATGACAAATGTGACATTAGAGCTAATCTGAATTAAAAATTTATTGATATTGATTTTTCTTAGAGTGTCCTATGAGACTGTATAGTGACAATAAGACAGCAATACACATTGTTGAAAATGACGTGTTTCATGAGAGAACAAAACACAATAAGATTGATTGTCATATGATTCGTAAGAAGCTTGAGGATAAGATCATTGTAGCGAAGCATGTATCATCAGGGCACTAGTTAGCAGATCTTCTTACCAAACCCCTTGGTAAAACAAGGGTAGAATTTATTGTGACAAACTAGGCATGTATGATGTATACGTTCTAGCTTGATTGGGAGTGTTAGGGAATATGAATTGTATAATGAGTGTTGTGTTAGCATAAGAGATGTATTAGGAGTAGAATAGGAATAGGAGTAGATTTAGGATTTCTTTTATATATAAATATACTTGAGAGGAGAGATCTCAAATTATCTCTCTCTTCCAAATCTCTGGAACTACTTTGACCAAAATAACAAAGAAATAATAGTAACTTAGGCAATTTTCAAACACTTTGCCAATATTCTGCATGCAAAGAACGAATGAGTCAAGGTTTCCAAATACTCTATGCTTAGTATAGTTATTCTTATTCTTATTGTTGAACATATAAAATTTGACTGACATTTAGTATAGGCCGAAAATAATATGTATATTTTTCAGACAAGTGAGAATATTACAATTATAGTGTCAAGCACATTATGAAGCTTCCCAGTGTCACCCCAAATTGTGTTGCCTGAGTCCATAACAAGCAAGTACATGTGTCCCTGAACAAGAGACACAAGGTGCACAACTGAGTTACAGTCACCTGCCTTTTCTGAACGACATGTTGCCAAATGCAAAAGGTTTTCACATGTACAGAGTAACGATAGGTTCAAACTCTAGTATTCTGATGTCAAATCTAAACTTTCCTGACCTTTTGCACATTATAGACAATGACCGGCCCCTCAAGTTTGGGACTAGTCATAATTTGAAAGTAAAATTTGACAAGATTTCAGGATCAGATTTGAAACCTAAACAAACAATGTTCTTGGGTCTGAAAGTCCACCCTAGCAAGGTTCCAAACTTCAAATTGAAGAAAGTTACTACCTCCAATACCATTCCCATGGTTTCAAATATTGGCTGATTCATATATTATTTTTTTTGAAAGGTAAATATACTTTATTGATCATAAATCTAAAAAATAAATACACCACAGTAACTTGCAAAGGTTATGTGTACCCATTTCAAAAGGTAAGGAGAGGACCTTTGTCATCACTTCCCATTTTGACCTAAGCAAACAATCCTTCCAAGTTGGTTGACTCCTACACACACACATACACACACACACACTCAAATACCAATATTCGACATATAAATACAAGATCCACTCCGTTGAAGTTGATCTATATTATTTAAAGTAACTAAAAATCAAAACTCGACTGTTTTGAATATTTTTGTTCATTCATCAAGCAGCGCAAAATGGACGGCCGAAAGTAGTGAGTTGGTTAGATCTATGTCTTTAGACGTACAAATTATCGATCCGGCCATTTGATCATGATCTAAATATCTAAAAACCCCTACAAGCTAAGTTTTTGTTAGGTTTCAAATGTTCTACACCGTTAAACTAACCAACTCACTATTTCAGCCGTCCATTTTTTTTCCTACTTGATGCATCGGCAAAAAGTATTTAAAATATTTGATTTTTGGTTTATAGATACTTGAAATAATATAGATAAATTTCAAGGGAATGGATTTTGTATTCAGATGATGTATGGTTGTATTTGAGTGAGAAGGATTCGGGCTAGAATCCTTCCGGAACTATACAAGTCACTCTCTCTCTCTCTCTCTCTCTCTCTCTCTCACACACACACAACACACACACACACATACACACACACACACACACACACACACATATTATATATATATATATATATATATATATATATATATATATATATATATATATATATATATATATATATATGTATGTATATATATATATGTATCTATATGTATATATATGTATATATATGTGTATGTATCTATATGTATATATATGTATATATATGTGTATATGTGTGTGTGTGTGTGTGTGTTTATATATATTAGTGTTATCGTATCGGGCTTTAGGTACTCAAATGATATTAACCCTGCAACATCAGCCAATGTCTGGGTCGTATTGTTGATATTGCCATATTGATGGCCGATATTGACATTATTGATATTAAAAATTGTTGACCAATACCGAAAACCGAAACCGAGATTTTAAAACATGACCATGCTATGCTAACCATCTCTTTGCTAAACTAATTAAAACATAATGTAAAATTTATTAGGAGCCTTTCCTTTCTTCCTTCTGTAGAATGTACACAGGTCCCCTATTGTTGAAGACGTTGAGAGTCCATGAATTAACCTAACCTTCATTTAGACAAACTTTCAGAAACTTGAGGTTCCATTATTACTATTGCACATGAAATTAGGTAAAGAAATCATATAAAAAGTTGTATAACATAAAGGACCAAAGTGTCAAATGGTGTAAATTGGCCAAAATTAAGCATTAAAAATGTTTTACCACTGAAAAATGTAATTATTGTAAGTATAGGTATCGGCACCATCATCATCATGCACCATGTTTCTTCCCAGTAAAAAGGAATTTGGCTATAGAGATATTTAAATTAGAAATTTTCACAAAAGAATTAACAGACATATAATGTTGTGTCAACTTAACATCAATCCTTCACAAGTCATTGCAAATTCCTTATCCTGCAAATATGTACTAGAGAGGGCCTTGTCATAAAATGAATGGGTTAATTGCAATTGGGTAGCGAGATTTGCAAAGTCAAGTGATACACAATAAGCTAGTATAACGAAGGAGCAACCATCAAAATTTTATGCACTTGGAAATATTCTATGGAAATCAAAAGATCTTCTCCAGGAAATTGCATTCATCTCTGAGGCAAAATATAATTCAGAGAATCAAAAGAAGTTGTATACCCAAGACGCCATCATAGTCATAAATTTGAATAGAATCTCTAGTTAATTCGAAAATAGTAACTTTCAGGCATGGTCATAAGTCCAGTACCAAACTAGTTACTGTGACACACATAATATACAAATAATAATTGTTTCATTATACAACATCCAAAGCATTATAGATTTTTAATAAGCAACATAAAAAGGAATCTCAGGACAACGGCCGAGTATGAATAATAATAACAAAGACAAATAAAGACAAAAGTAATAGACTTGGAGGGCTCATTGCAAGTGCTATCTTACCCAATAGTACAGCGCAGGCGGTCGACCATGGTGGACCACTTTTTCTTCATAGTAACCAAGTTACGGTGCTGTGACATGCACTGAAAATTAGTACAGATCTGAAAAGACTACGTCTGCAATTCGACGTACATAAAGATCCTAATATATTTCATTGGCTGATTTGGTTCCTAGGACAAAAAAAGTTTTCAGGAAATACATCCAAATTCAAGAGATGAAATATTGTGAAAAGGTGAAACGATCCAAACATGACTGAAGAACAAAGGAAACAAATTGCACATACCAACTTAGAAAACTCATCAAAATATTATGTCACAGCATCATTATTTGCATCATCACACTCGAAAAAAATCTTCACCACAATTGCAAAACAAAATATGATAGATACACAATAATGTAGGCCGTTTTCGCATAATTTTGGAAAAGTTGAAGTACTTATATGTGAAAAAAAAAAATTTAAAAAGAAAGCGAAAAAGAGAGAGCTTTTAAAGAAAAGATCTAGATAACAATGAGAATCACCCACCTTACCGTGATCCTTGTCCCCAGCCATTACCGAAACAAATATCCTTCCTTTCACCTATTTGTTTAAGAGAAAAAGAAGGAGAGACAATCGTCAATGGGAAATTAGAAATTAGGGAAAGGGGCGAAGAGAAATAAGCTTAGGGATTTCAAAAACATTAGGCAAGGACTACGTGCATTGCACGAATTCACGCGCAAAAAAGAATTTAAAAAAAAAAGAAAAAAAGAAACTTGATTACATTTTTGTTTTGTTTTTAATGAGTAAATAAAAATAAATAAAAAGGAGATGAACCGAAATATTGAGATACAATACCTCACCTTCCTCACTTGTTGCCCCGGCAAATTGAGGAATGGTGAGGAAAGAGGAGGATGACGGCGGAGGAGGAGCCGGAGAGAAAGCTGAGAGGCGGAGCGGCGACCGTGGCGGGGAGAGGAGGAGGCGGCTGAGATCGAGAGAGGGAGACGCGATGAGGGGAAGAGAGAAACGATGAGCGGGCGACGGGAAGGCGGTCGGAGAGGGAGGGCAAGTGGAGGGGAAAATTAGAAAGATGGGTTCGGGTTCGCGTTCGAGTCGGGTAGGGTTCGGGCGTAGGAAAATTCGGATCTTGATCCGAACGCGATTGGGGCTCAGATTCCCGAGCTTTCCGGCAAGCCGCAAACACAAGAGTCTCCCTCTCACTCTCTCGCAATCAAATTTAAGAAAAAAGAAAATAAATTCCTTGTAGAATTTGTTATCCTCCAAAGGCCCTTTCAATACTAAACATTAAAAAAAAAAAAAAAACAATAAACGAAATCGTTGCTGGTTATTTTTCGGGTTGGTAAAGAAATTTGAGCATAAAAGTAGAAATTGTTCTGTTATTATAGAAAGTAAATACAAAATAGACAATTATAGAATGCTCCTTTATGTTAAGAATAATATTAAGCCAAGGTTACAAAGAATAAGCATTTGTAAATCCAGAAAAAGCAATTACATAATACTACTATATATCAAGAATTGATGGGTTCAAAGAGATTTAAATATGAAATATTTTACTACAGCCACCTACTTTACTTCATAATTAGAAAAAAAAACTCAGGGTCATAATTTGATTTGCTACCGCTTTATTCACGTCAACAAAAACGGATTCCTCCCAGCCACTACTTGTTTATATATGTTCATTTCCTATTGTACCCTTCCTCATTGCACCGGACGTTGCTCACCCTTCAACCTTGACTCCAACGAAGAGTGATTCGGTGGTCAACTTTTTTGAGATCTCATTTTGTTCGTGCTCGCGATGAGTTCTGTGAGAACTGACTCAGAAATAGGACATTTCGTAAAGACTGTGATCATAATCGCAGTTCTCACAAAACCTCAAAATAGGGCACTTTTTTAGGACTGCGACCATGGTCGTGGTCCTAAATCATGGTCGCGGTCCTCATAAAGACTCAAATATAGGACATGATCTTCATAAAGATTCAAATATAGGACATTTTTTGTGAATGTTGTAATCATAATCGTTGTCCTAATAAAGAGGATTGCGATCATGGTCGGAAACATATAAAGACTTAGAAACATGACATTTTTGTGAGAACTGCGATCATGGTCGTAGTACTCGTAAATAGTGCATTTTATGAGGACTGTGATCATGATGCGGTCCTCAAAAATTGGGTTGCGATCATTTTGTGAGGACCGCGATCATACTTGTAGTCCTCAGAAATAAGGCATTTTTGTGAGAACTGGGATTATAATCGGTGTTCTCTATATGATCCCAGTTCTCAGAAATAGGACATTTTCAAAGCGGTCCGCTTTTTTGAAGCAATTACTTGAGGACATTTTCTAAGTGGCATTTTCGTCTTTCACTGTTGATAAGCGCTTCAGTGTTTAACACATGAACGCACATCCTTACTTTAAAAAAGGAGGTAGTTGAAGCGAACAAACTTATGAAGCTGAGTTAACTTATGAAGCTGAGTTTTTTCCTAATTACGATTCGACATAGGGGGCTGTAGTGAATGCCCCTTTAAACATATTGTTATTTGTTATTAGTTTAAATCTAGAATTTCAATCAATACCCAATATGTCATTAAAACTAAATATTAACTGACAATATTTGAATTAAATCATAAGATCTATGAAATAGGAAGTATAAGAAGAAAAAACAAATAAATTTATTTAAATCTTTATTACTACAAAATAATTTCTACTTTAAATCTATATTATTTTAAATTTCATTTTTATATAGATCAGAATAGCGATAATATTAGCCCACTTTTAATATTCTTTAACAGTATAATAAAGAGACTAAAGTGACCTTCTCAAAAATTTGTATTTATATATTTTTATTTTATATATAGTTTCTTGCTTGTTCCTAATGAAAGTACTAAAGAGGCCAAGAAATGAAAAGTCTCTATTAAGTTGCCATGCATAACCTCTTCCAACTCAATTATGAATGATAGATGTACTCCTTATATATAAACCATATGAATTCTTTGTAAAAAAAAAACAAGGAAGAAATAAAATAAAATTAGACTTTTGAATACCTAATCTTATTGATGGGGACATCACACTGGTTCCTCTACGCACATATCAGCGTTGTCGTCGTCGTGTCAAATTGGCACCACTCTGGCTCTGGTTTTGAGCCCTAGCTGCTTATGAGTCAGTCTACTTTATTGGAAGATCGTGTAGCCTATAATTTACCTTGTTCGTTGTTTTTCATTTAAGTCCAAACAGACTTCATTTGAGTCAGTTCGAGGAGTCCTGATTAGCCCTAGTTGGTCGAGTCTTCTTTTATTTTGTAGTGCTTTATTGAGTCCAGCATGTTTAGTACCACATCGGTTACATGAAGAAACTCTTCTTTGTAAGAGTCTATTTAAGAGACACAGATTGATGAATAAAATAATGAATATTTGGATATAAGCTTTGCTTTGTATTTTTGATTTGATCTATTTGATTGATTCAACTTGTAGTGAAGCCAAGATCCAAATTGCAACCTGTGATTATATCCAAAATCCTAATTTGCTTATTGATTCCACATCATTTTTCGTATCAAAGCCAAAGTTCCTGTTCCCATTCACAAATTTCCCAAAGCTTCTTCAAAAAAAAAATTCACACTGTTCATCCATCTCCCTCCCCTCGCCCCGCAGCCGACACCCCACACCCTAACCGTCAGCCATGAGGCCCTCGCCGTCAGCCATGAGGCCCCGCCAGCCTTCCACCACTGCCACAACACCTTCCTCCTCGTCGTCTCCTCAATTCCGACAAGATCTGCTCCATCACTGCCTTCCTCTTCATCACCAGGCCTACTTGACCACCATTGCACCTCGCGGAGCAACTCCAACGACCATGAAGCCTTGTCGACCTCGGCCATGACCCACTAGCTTCCTCTTCATTTGACGAAGATCCCCCAGCTCCTCCACCGCCTTCATCGTCACCCAAATCTGTTCACTTACCACCGTCATCGACCTCCCTTGCCGCGCGACTCTGACGACTTGTCAAATTTCCACCGACCTCACGAACCAATACATAGACGCCTTGATCAACGGATCTGGGTCAACGACGAACTCCTCTGACCGTCTCCAACCTCCGCGAGGCCTCCTCATCGCGGGACCTCTAGTGCCTTCATCGTCTTGTCCTCACCTTGCCTTCATCGCCATCTCGTTGTCTTCTCCTTCATCTTCGCCACCGCAGAGTTCTCGCTGTTGGAACTTGCTTTTGATGAGACATTTGTGAAGCCATATCATTTGGAGCTCTATCACAAGCCTATTCAAGAGTTCTTCATGATCAAGACTTCCCAAGGAGAGTTGATAATGATGTGTATTGTAATTGTTGATAGCATGTTAAAAGCCTTGACGCTCTCACACACATATCATAGTATCTTAGTCGACTTATAGTCTTTACAAGTCGACTTATACATAGTATAGTCGACTTGACCATTTTTATAAGTCGACTAGCCTTTTGTCCTGAAAGATCTCAACTCTCTGTTTGTTCCTTCTAATCGACTTAACAGGATACCTAGTCGACTAATAGTTGGCCTAGTCGACTTATAATATAGTTCTGGTCGACTTGGTTCAGTTTCCAGAAACTTGTCGTTTGAGTTTATCATGACCTAGTCGACTTGGTCTTTTATATAGTCGACTAACCTTGAGAAATTTGCCTACCCTAGTCGACTCACCCATATCTCAAGTCGACTAATGGCAGTTTTTGACTGTTGGACAGTTTCTATTTTCTGGTATTTTCTTCAACGTTATCCAACGTTTGAATATTCAAAATGGTCCTAATAACTACCCTAACTAACCATAGAGTTCAGCTATAAATAGGGTTGTTATCTTAGGGTTCATATACCAATTCAAATATATAGTTTTCTGACCAAAAATCTTGCCAAAAATTTTGGTTTTTGAAAACTGTTCCCACTTTCTGTTTCTTCACCAAATTCTTACCAAAGTGAAGATTTCTGAAAGTCAACCTATAATAGCCCTTGTCCACGATCACATACCGAATCAAGGCTTATAGGAAAGTTTGTAATCACTCAAAGGAAGCATTGTACAAGAGCATCTTCTTGGTGTAGAAGAGAAGTTGTACAAGGTGTTGTGGTCTTCTTAGTTGTAAGAAGAGTTGTATACATTTGGCAAAGGGGATTTGTCAAGTGGGATACAAGGTGTTGATTTGGGTGTATAAAATCAAAGGATAAATGTAACACCCCGCTCCCGGAATACGTACTTAGTTGCGTATTTGCATTTTTGATCGTATTTTTTGATTTGGTTTCAGTATCTGTTTTGTATTATGGATTATTTATGTGATCGTTTTGCCTTGGATCTGGATTCGTGAACTCGGAGTTAGCCCTACTCTGAACCGGGGGACCGATCCTAGAGTATTGCTCGATTTGGACTTTCTGGTATTCTGATTTGACCGATTTCAGTTTCAAACATCGTTTTCCAATATTTTAGATTTTTTATGATTTTCTGGAATTTTCCTGAATTAAGTTGTAAATCTTCAAAACCGGTGTTGACCAACACCGCTGACCGATTCTCGGATTTTTAATTTACAAACGGAGTTGAAAATTTAAAAACGGCTTTCCTGTAACTTCTTAAAATCACATTTTCTATCTAAATACTTTTTCTGAGAATTTTCTAAATTTATTGAAATTCCACTGGATTTGGTGTCGGCCAGTATCACTGGTTGATTCCAGGAATTTTAGTTTACAATTGGAATCAAATTTCTGGATTCCGCTTTCATATTACTTCTTAGAATTATATTTTCTCCTTTCGGGCATTTTCTGAGATTTTTCAGAATTTATCAAAATCCGGCCAACCCGGTGTAGACCGATATTGCCGGTTAACTTTAGGATTTTTATTTTGAAAATGTGATTGAATTTGTGAAAACCGATTTCACCAAAAGTTTATATAATATTTATTATTTTTGAGAATTTTTGGGAAGCTTTCCAAGCTACTTTATTTTTGGACTTTTCCGGAGTTTTCGGTGTTTTCCCAGATACCGGAATTTTATCCAGATATTTCACTCTTCTCTTTTTCCCATTTTCTCTCTCCTTCCTCAGACGCGAGTTTCACCAACTAGATTCATCATTAAAAGTAGAGATCCTCCCCATACTGCATTTAATGCTTATGTGCAATTCAACCAAGATCAAATCACCATGACTTTTTGTCTTTTTCTTCGAACGCAATATTCGCGTTTTCTTGGACGCGGATTTTATTTCCGCGTCTAGCTCTTTGGCCCAGACGCGGATTTCTCTTCATGGGGACGCAACTTTTTGTGAAGGAGACGCAAGTCTCTTTTAAGTGTTTGGAATGACTATATTATTATAATCTTTTCCCTCCTTATAAATATACCCCACCTCTTCTCTCTCTTTCATTCTTTTCTCTTCTTCCTTCTCCATTTCCTGCAAACGAGAACAGCAAGCAAAGGGCAGCACCTTGCCCTCCTTGGCCACCATTTTGGCCACCAATTATTCCTTTTTTCACTCTCCATCATCCCCCATCTCCTTCTCCATTTTACCAAGTTCAAGCAACCCATTTCCACCACCTCTCCTCCTTCTTTTTCTCCTTCTTCACCAAGAAACTCATTATCACCACCACCTTCTCCACCATCTCCACCACCATATACTCCACCTTGGCCACCAACGACCATGTCATCTTCCTCTCCTCCTCGTGCTCTTTCCGACGAGCTATTGCTTCGCTCTCCGAAACACCATTTCTAAAACTCCAATTTTTCATTTTCAACTACACTTGCACCCCCACAAATTGCTTGGGCTTGGGCTTGGCTTACCGGATTCCGGCCATCTCTGGCCACTTCCGGCCGCCGCCGGTGACCACCGTCCATCGCCGGCTACCACCCCTTCCCTTCCCTTCCCTTCTTTCCCTTCCTTCTTCCCTTCTTTCCATTCTTTCTTTCTTTCCTTTCTTTTTCCTTTCCCTTCTCTTTTCTTCACTGTTTCCTCCCAAAACCTGCGTCTGACTCTTTCCCTGCGTCAAACTCTCCCCTCTTCCCTGGCTCTCACTTCTCTGTTAATTGCTAAACGCGGAACTCATCCCCGCGTCCAAGCAATTCCTTAACGCGATCTTCGCGTTCTTGACATTTGTATAACGCGGCCTTCGCGTTCCTGTATTGACGCGGCGCGGAGCTCATGTCCGCATCTGTGTCCTTCTCGTGTCAACACGACGCGGAGCTCATGCCCGCGTCTGTGTTCTTCTCATGTTATAACTTGAACGCGGGTCTCGAACCTCGCGTTTGTGGCATCTACGCGACGCGACCCCCGCGTCTGCGACCCCCGCGTCTCACTCTCAAACTCGCGTCCCACTGTACATACTCTCTCTCCATGTACACTCTCTCTCTCTCCATGGACTTCTCTCTCTAGCTCTCACTTTCTCTCTCCTCTCTCTCATTCTCTTTCTCTCTCTTGATTTTCTCCTCTCTCTATCACTTTCTTTCTAACGCGTTGACACGTTGATTCCTAGATTCCGGAGATCAGGGATTTCACCATGTTTTCTAAGGATTTAGGCGAGTGTTCTCGCTTTCCTCTTGACTTTCCCATTTCATCTGGTCGACTTGTATTATTCACAATTTATGCTGTTTGGAACTAACACTTTCTTTGATCGTGTTCAGCTATTATTCTATCACTTGACAAGTACATGCTTGATACATTAACACTTGATATGTTATTACTTGATATCTACCATCTACATGCTAATACTGGACACCTGTCTGTATCACTTGACAACTGTTGTGTTCTCACCTGACACCCGACTTGCCACTTGACACTTGCTTCTCATTATGACGTGACTTATCACTTGCCTCTTTATATATTAATACTTGACCTGTGATTATCACATTTACGGGAATACTATACTTGTTATCCTGCATACATGCAGTGACTTGAATCTTGTACATGTTATCCTGTATTATACTTATACAGTGACCTGAATTTATTGTACTCATGTACTCCTGAACTCCTGATCATGTCTTGCACCTGCTATTCCCGTAAATTGATAACTACATAATAAATCATAAAAAGGAACAACTTGCATCGGGTCGGGGAAAACTTGCGGCTATCAATATATGTTCGAGTTTACAGTGGCACTAGGCATGTTGTGCAACTAAAACTTTCGGTCTGACCTGTGGGCCTCCAGGCGACCGAGGGGAGTGCTGGCTCCCTCCTTCCTGGTACTATCTTGATAAAGGGCATTCTATAAGACCCTCCTGATCGCCTTGCGGCAGGTTCCGTCCACCAAGCAACGGAACAATCCTGGGCCGTGGTCCCGGATATGTACGGGACCCACTGTAAACATTGTTCGTTGATACCCCCGTTAGTTCCAATAACAACCTTGCTTTACTCAGATGTGGATATATGTGCGCTGGGACGCTAGTTCACATATCTAGACATCAGGGTAAGACGAGTAATAATAATAATAAAAGATGCCAGCTATGAATCTGTAGTATGCCTTGCCATGTTTGCTTGTATCGGATTTTACTTCAGATTTCCGGCTTTATGATTATTATACTATGTCTTCTTACTTCCTGCTTCATCACTCGTGTTCTATTCCTAGTCTCCTGCTCTTATCTTATCATATCATGAGTCTTTTCTACTTGATATCAATTGCTGTATATCTACTTGCTCCTGCATGCTTGTGCCTACGATACCGTTTTCATGTTTATGATCCAGATTTATCGTTACACATGTGCTTATCCATACTCGCCATCTGGCTTTTGCATCACCACTCGCCGGGGAGTTCTGACTCCTCTGGATCCTCATGTCAAGGTTTTGGAGCTTGGAGCATGTGGATTCTCCCGGTTGCTGATTAGAGTGGCGCAGCGGTAGCGTGGATCTCCAGCAGATCGTCCAGAGCCCCATCCTTCCAGGCCTCCTTGTTCGGCTCTAGAGTTTTCCTGTTATGACTCTGAGCCTCTATTTGTACTGTTCATACTTGTACATTCTTGTATTCTCGCATTTGCGCCATGTTGGTGATGTAATATTTTTGTAATATTTATCACTTCCTGTGATAACTTTGTAACTGTACTCATGTGTTGGAATGTATAATGCACCACTTGCTTCCGCACTCTGATTCTTACCTGTACTGATGCTTAGCGTATATACGTGAGGGTATTTCTGACCTGCGTATATACGTCGCAGTAACGTCTCCGTACCGCAGGATCGGGGCGTTACAGGGTGGTATCAGAGCCTAGGCTCTTACATCCTCAGTACAACCAGTCGGCAAATTAATGGTAAAGAAATTTGCTACTGGAATGCATGAGTCTTGGTTATACAATTCAACTACAAGTACAAAGTTATCCATTCTCTCTTGATAATCTTACCCTTGAATTCTGAAGTTCTCCCATCCTTTCATACTTCTGTTTCTCGTTATTCTTGGACCAACTCGGACATGAAAAAAAGGGGAAATCATAACGGTTCCAGTTCTTCTTGGGGTAGCCCTAATGGAGGAAGTTTTGATTTGAGACAATTTCTGTAAAATATGATGAGGAACTAACAAGAACAGACGAAGGTCCCGCACCAAAGATTATTGGTTGCACTTCGGGAACAGAAGCCAAGCAACATGTTGGATTTCAGGAAATTACAGCCGGCAATCTTTTCAAGCATGGAGAGCCCTGGATGCATAGAAGTGGCTGGTAAACATGACGGATCTTCTAAAGTTAACTCGGATCCCTGACAAGAACCAAGTGGAAGTGACTAAGATTCAGTTGAAAGATGTGGCCAGGACGTGGTGATTGGCGAAAGCAACGACACTGGAAAAGCCCATCACTTGGGACCAGTTCTCGAAGGATTTCTATAAGAAGATTCTTCTCTGTAATAGCTTAAAAAGAAATGAAAGAACGACTTATCAAATTGAAGTAAGAAGATTGAATTGTAGATAAGTATACTACAAAATTCCTAAGGCATAGTCGGTTGGTGTCTTACATGGTGGTTGACAAGGAGAACCGAGCAAGTAAGATTTTAGTGAGAACTGAAGATGAGGATCAAGATGTTTCTTAATTCCCAAGCAGCCCAAGAAGTATTCTCAAGTTTTTGCCATCGCTCGGAAAGTAGAACAGACCTGGAAAAGAAAGATCAGGATGAGATGCAGATGAAGTTGGCGAAGAGACCCTTTTATTTGATGGAAGTGAAGGCTCAGACAGGCCTCTGGATGCCCCACTGGCTGAACCATCCCTCCAAACTTGCCCTCAACATATGACGTGTGGGTATTGTCTGAAGCCGGGCACCTACAACGCAACCACCAGAAAGGTTATGAATTATGTCGTATACGAGTCCGGAGATTAGTTGAAAAGTGACTGTCTATTCAAGGAAGCAGAGAACATTACACCGATCAGACCAATTCATCCAATATCACCATTGGGAGAGAATCTAGGACCTACTGGCAGAATAATCTCGCTCCATCCCCAGCATCAAGCATGGAGTCATACACAAAAGAAACCAAGAGCTAGGGCACATGGTAGGAGGAGGCAAACATATAATCTGACTAAAGAGGAAGACAGGATACTGATGGAGTGAGAACAGGAAAGGATGCTCAATATCTAAAAAAATGGAACTCGGTACCGACCGTAACTATTTGTCCCCATTTTTAGCATGTCCGGGAGTTGGTAGATTCTCTATATCATGTCCTTCTCATTATACTATCATCACCAATCCTAGTCCGTCCGTGTCTACCTCCCTATTTCATGACTTCTATCTCTTCTATTTTTACTATTCTGATTTTCGTAATCTTTATGCCAACTTAAGATATGCGTAGACTAGTGAGGTAACAGCAGGGCAGGTGTGGTTCGCTCTCATTATGTTCTAGCATTCCTCGACTCTGGTACATCACATGGTCTTATATTGGACAGATCTTCGGCCTCACATTATATTCTTGTATTTATGGATACATCATGGGAGACCAGTACATCAAGTGGACTAGTCATCGCTTATATAATCAGGTAGACTGTATCATTACATGAGGAGTGTCAGTATATAACAGTATTTCAGAATCAGGACTTCTGGCAGTCTTTATTGATTTGGTGGACCATAGACTCCGCTAGCCTTGCCAAGCGAGGGTCGTGTTCTAGTCACCCGTGAACCTAACCGGGTGTGAGCTTCGCTGCACCCTGGTACTTAGCATTTAGCGTTGTGTTACGCGCTGACTTCGCCGTGAGAGCTTCGCCATATGCGAGCCTCGCAGAGCGTTAGCTTCGCCGCACCCTAATGCTTAAACACCTGAGCTGTGTTACGCGATAGCTTCACCTAGGCTTGCTTTGCCCGTGGCTAGTTCCTTCAGTGCTTAGCACTCTAGCCCGTTTCCTCGGATTTCTTCTGCCTAGCGTGCTTTCATGGATCCGCTGAACAAGGTTTTATCGCTGTATCTGAGCCATCGCCATGATCCTTGTCAATGATCCATTCAACCAATCTTGCATTGCTCAGATATCTTCTACATATTTCATCTGCAGTCGGGTTATCATTCAGAAGTCAGTATTTAGAATTCTTCAGGGTTATTCTATATTCTTGATTATGTCTTTCAGAGTTAGCAACGCACAGTATGCAGAAATTCTTAATTATTGGTCTTCTTGATTTATACTCAGCATTATCAAGGTTTTCTTTATCTTGGGTATTCTGATTTATTCCCGGGGAATTAATATGTATGTGGCACATTAGTAATTCTACTGCAGAAGGACAACATCATGCCATGCAGGATTTTATATTTATGGATTTCAGCACTGCAAATTTCTATGGATTTCATCAGCTTTGGTTCACAGTCTGATTGAAGTATTATTGATTATCTCACCAAGCCAGCTCCCTTTATATTATTCGGAATAGGTTAGTGTTTTGAAGTTCTGATAGTGTTCTTTTATAAGCGATCATCAGATCAGTATTATTATGGCATCGTCAGAGGAAGTATATATATGGCAGAAAGGCAGAGATGTCTCAGTCCTGAGTTTACCGTTCAGTCGATTTGGGGAGAACAACTCATAGTTATTCATATCTTGATTGGCATGATCCTCATTCCTATCCTTTCTGTGTCCATCTTCCCCTTATCGAAATTGCGAGGACGCAATTTTTTATAAGGTGGATGGAGTGTAACACCCTGCTCCCGGAATACGTACTTAGTTGCGTATTTGTATTTTCGATCGTATTTTTTGATTTGGTTTCAGTATCTGTTTTGTATTATGGATTATTTATGTGATCGTTTTGCCTTGGATCTGGATTCGTGAACTCGGAGTTAGCCCTACTCTGAACCGGGGGACCGATCCTAGAGTATTGCTCGATTTGGACTTTCTGGTATTCTGATTTGATCGATTTCAGTTTCAAACATCGTTTTCCAATATTTTAGATTTTCTATGATTTTCTGGATTTTCCTGAATTAAGTTGTAAATCTTCAAAACCGGTGTTGACCAACACCGCTGACCGATTCTCGGATTTTTAATTTACAAACGGAGTTGAAATTCTAAAAACGGCTTTCCTGTAACTTCTTAAAATCACATTTTCTATCTAAATACTTTTTCTGAGAATTTTCTAAATTTATCGAAATTCCACTGGATTTGGTGTCGGCCAGTATCACTGGTTGATTCCAGAAATTTTAGTTTACAATTGGAATCAAATTTCTGAATTCCGCTTTCATATTACTTCTTAAAATATATTTTCTCCTTTCGGGCATTTTCTGAGATTTTCAGAATTTATCAAAATCCGGCCAACCGGTGTAGACCGATATTGCCGGTTAACTTTAGGATTTTTATTTTGAAAATGTGATTGAATTTATGAAAACTGATTTCACCAAAAGTCTTTATATAATATTTATTATTTTTGAGAATTTTTGGGAAGCTTTCCAAGCTACTTTATTTTTGGACTTTTCCGGAGTTTTCGGTGTTTCCCAGATACCGGAATTTTATCCAGATATTCCACTCTTCTCTTTTTCCATTTTCTCTCTCCTTCCTCAGACGCGAGTTTCACCAACTGGATTCATCATTAAAAGTAGAGATCCTCCCCATACTGCATTTAATGCTTATGTGCAATTCAACCTAGATCAAATCACCATGACTTTTTGTCTTTTTCTTCAAACGCAATATTCGCGTTTTCTTGGACGCGGATTTTATTTCCGCGTCTAGCTCTTTGGCCCAGACGCGGATTTCTCTTCATGGGGATGCAACTTTTTGTGAAGGAGACGCAAGTCTCTTTTAAGTGTTTGGAATGACTATATTATTATAATCTTTTCCCTCCTTATAAATATACCCACCTCTTCTCTCTCTTTCATTCTTTTCTCCTTCCTTCTCCATTTCCTGCAAACGAGAACAGCAAGCAAAGGGCAGCACCTTGCCCTCCTTGGCCACCATTTTGGCCACCAATTATTCCTTTTTTCACTCTCCATCATCCCCCCATCTCCTTCTCCATTTTACCAAGTTCAAGCAACCCATTTCCACCACTCTCTCCTCCTTCTTTTTCTCCTTCTTCACCAAGAAACCCATTATCACCACCACCTTCTCCACCATCTCCACCACCATATACTCCACCTTGGCCACCAACGACCATGTCATCTTCCTCTCCTCGTCGTGCTCTTTCCGACGAGCTATTGCTTCGCTCTCCGAAACACCATTTCTAAAACTCCAATTTTTCATTTTCAACTACACTTGCACCCTACAAATTGCTTGGGCTTGGCTGGCTTACCGGATTTCGGCCATCCGGCCACTTCCGGCCGCCGCCAGCGACCACCGGCCATCGCCGGCTACCACGCCTTCCCTTCCCTTCTTCCCTTCCTTCTTCCCTTCTTTCCATTCTTTCTTTCTTCCTTTCTTTTTCCTTTCCTTCTATTTCCTTCACTGTTTCCTCCCAAAACCTGCGTCTGACTCTTTTCCTGCGTCAAACTCTCCCTCTTCCCTGGCTCTCTCTCTCTGTTAATTGCTAGACGCGGAACTCATCCCCGCGTCCAAGCAATTCCTTAACGCGATCTTCGCGTTCTTGACATTTGTATAATGCGGCCTTCGCGTTCCTGTATTGACGCGGCGCGGAGCTCATGTCCGCGTCTGTGTCCTTCTCGTGTCAACACGACGCGGAGCTCATGCCCGCGTCTGTGTTCTTCTCATGTTATAACTTGAACGCGGGTCTCGAACCTCGCGTTTGTGGCATCTACGCGACGCGACCCCCGCGTCTTCGACCCCCGCGTCTCACTCTCAAACTCGCGTCCCACTGTACATACTCTCTCTCCATGTACACTATCTCTCCATGACTTCTCTCTAGCTCTCACTTTCTCTCTCCTCTCTCTCATTCTCTTTCTCTCTCTTGATTTTCTCCTCTCTCTATCACTTTCTTTCTAACGCGTTGACACGTTGATTTCCTAGATTCCGGAGATCAGGGATTTCACCATGTTTTCTAAGGATTTAGGCGAGTGTTCTCGCTTTCCTCTTGACTTTCCCATTTCATCTGGTCGACTTGTATTATTCACAATTTATGCTGTTTGGAACTAACACTTTCTTTGATCGTGTTCAGCTATTATTCTATCACTTGACAAGTACATGCTTGATACATTAACACTTGATATGTTATTACTTGATATCTACCATCTACATGCTAATACTGGACACCTGTCTGTATCACTTGACAACTGTTGTGTTCTCACCTGACACCCGACTTGCCACTTGACACTTGCTTCTCATTATGACATGACTTATCACTTGCCTCTTTATATATTAATACTTGACCTGTGATTATCACATTACGGGAATACTATACTTGTTATCCTGCATTACATGCAGTGACTTGAATCTTGTACATGTTATCCTGTATTATACTTATACAGTGACCTGAATTTATTGTACTCATGTACTCCTGAACTCCTGATCATGTCTTGCACCTGCTATTCCGTAAATTGATAACTACATAATAAATCATAAAAAGGAACAACTTGCATCGGGTCGGGGGAAACTTGCGGCTATCAATATATGTTCGTGTTTACAGTGGCACTAGGCATGTTGTGCAACTAAAACTTCCGGTCTGACCTGTGGGCCTCCAGGCGACCGAGGGGAGTGCTGGCTCCCTCCTTCCTGGTACTATCTTGATAAAGGGCATTCTATAAGACCCTCCTAATCGCCTGCGGCAGGTTCCGTCCACCAAGCAACGGAACAATCCTGGGCCGTGGTCCGGGTATGTACGGGACCCACTGTAAACATTGTTCGTTGATACCCCGTTAGTTTCAATAACAACCTTGCTTTACTCAGATGTGGATATATGTGCGCTGGGACGCTAGTTCACATATCTAGACATCAGGGTAAGACGAGTAATAATAATAATAAAAGATGCCAGCTATGAATCTGTAGTATGCCTTGCCATATTTGCTTGTATCGGATTTTACTTCGGATTTCCGGCTTTATAATTATTTATACTATGTCTTCTTACTTCCTGCTTCATCACTCGTGTTCTATCCATTAGTCTCCTGCTCTTATCTTATCATATCATGAGTCTTTTCAACTTGATATCAATTGCTGTATATCTACTTGCTCCTGCATGCTTGTGCCTACGACACCGTTTCATGTTTATGATCCAGATTTATCGTTACACGTGCTTATCCATACTCACCATCTGGCTTTTGCATCACCACTCGCCGGGGAGTTCTGACTCCTCTGGATCATCATGTCAAGGTTTTGGAGCTTGGAGCATGTGGATTCTCCCGGTTGCTGATTAGAGTGGCGCAGCGGTAGCGTGGATCTCCAGCAGATCGTCCAGAGCCCCATCCTTCCAGGCCCCCTTGTTCGGCTCTAGAGTTTTCCTGTTATGACTCTGAGCCTCCATTTTTACTGTTCATACTTGTACATTCTTGTATTCTCGCATTTGCGCCATGTTGGTGATGTAATATTTTGTAATATTATCACTTCCTGTGATAACTTTGTAACTGTACTCATGTGTTGGAATGTATAATGCACCACTTGCTTCCGCACTCTGATTCTTGTCTGTACTGATGCTTAGCGTATATACGTGAGGGTATTTCTGACCTGCGTATATACGTCGCAGTAACGTCTCCGTACCCGCAGGATCGGGGCGTTACA